>JAXBDA010000918.1:5000-66916 GCA_036023075.1 Gaultheria prostrata
CACTAAGAAATATGAAAAGTCCTCACCAAGTTAAACAACTCAACTCAAATCAAGTTTACTTTCCAACACTACTGAACTTGCAGCACAAAAGAATTCCTCCGCCCTGCGAAGAAACAGTTCCACCCTTAAGAATGGCTAGAGAGATGTTCTTCCGGTAAGGCGACAGGACCAAGGCTGTGTACCCTTGGAATTCAATAGGGAACTAGCTTTAAGCCGGGAGAGAGAGCATTCGTATGAAGTTGCTCCGGCAGAAAAGGATTCTAAAGAAGCTGAGCTGCAAAGGTAGAGGAATCCAAACAAAGAGAAGCTTATCTTGAAAACGAGCTAGCAAATATGTGTGTCCTAGTCGCAAAGCTAAAGAAGTCGCATGGATCCGAAAATGATGCTTTGAACTTTAATAGTTTTGAAAGTTGATTGTTCTGGCTATTTGGAACGAACTAGCATTGACGAAGGGATTTCACTAGGCTTGGTTCTGAGTGGATGGGGAGATTTGTGTTGGTTGTGTCCTGCGAAGGGTGAGATGAGTTGTTGATTCTTTCAACTAGTGTTGTACAAATCTAGGGGAAGAATGAATGCGTCTTGGCACTTCTCCTGTAAAATAGTTTGTATAGATGTCTATTAGAGGGAAGAATGAATGCGTCTTTGCTGATAGATTGTACGATTGTTAGGCAACTTGAGATAAGAGATTTTCAAGCTATCTTTTTATAGGCTCACAAAGATTTAGTGCTAGGACATTCACCAAACCCACTGTCTTGCTAGGACGGTTCTGACGTCATTCATGCATCTACCACATACAATTGACCAACACCTTTGAGTAGAGCTAGTGCAGATTTTACTATTCCTGCCTTTGCTTAGTTTGTGGTTTAGTTTAGTTATCTCTGAAAGTTTTTACTGTTTCGTAATTCGAGTTTTGTCTTTAGTGACTTTTTATCAATTATTTATTTATTTATTTACCTTTTAGATATATATTGCGTATCTCTAATCAAAAAGTAAATTTTTTTGTTAAAATATTAAAAAAATTGAGTAAAGACAAAAAATTACGCAACATTATATAAAACTATCATCCCAAAACGTATATCAAATCTAACCAACCAAACGTATTTTTCGTAGTAAGAGAGAGAGAGAGAGTTGCCATTCTGCGAGAAGAGAACAAGAAGGAGCAACACCCACTTCCCTCGCCGTAAATCCATAACCACGGTCATCCACCGCCGACCAGCTCTCCAAGACTCCAACCACTTAATCTTCAGGAGGGAGGTAGAGATTTATGCAACCCAAATCATTCCTCAAGTCCCTTATACAGTTATACTACTGTTTTGCTGTAATATTATGGATGGACCTTAGAACGCAAAAATGGCGTTCCGGCGAGAAACAGTACACTGACCATAATCGACCTTGCGGCCACGTACCTGAACGTTGAAGCCACAAACTGTAACCTTACGTCCACACAAGATCACAACTTGGGCCACGTACTCGAACCTTGCTGCCAGGTACTATTTTTTCAAATGAGGTTTAATTAAATTGATGTCGGGTAACTTGATTTTTCATCCATTAATTATAAATTGAAAGAACTGAAAAGTAACTTGTTTAAGCTTGGTTTGAAAAATTTAATGAGTTTCAAAAATGTATTCAAGCTTGGTTTCTCTATTTCTAACTAGCTACATAAAAAAAAAAAGGATCTCCAACAAGCTTTTAACAAAAAAATACCAACTTATTTAAGATACGAACCGTCCAAAACACTTTTAACAACCGAGATCACTCACTACACCCTATAGTCACTACAGAGCCCCCTCTTCCAGTTAGCCTTATTAATCATGTAGCCAAATCACTACACAATAGGATACAAATGACTTATCGGATGTTGTAGTACTAGGAATGCATTTATTTTATAATGTATTGGAAGGGAAAAAAATAAGTCTCTTAAAATTGACCCTATCATTCCTCCAAATATAACTATCGTGTCTTTTTGTTTGGCTTCTCAAAAATTGGGGATAATATTAATGGAATTGAAACCATACAAGGAAGGCATACATAACCATGCACACACGAAAAAATAAACGGATGGAAGGTTTACAACCCATTGACCATCTTAATATTTGTTGCAATTTGTACCCATTAATAATAGCGTGCAGGGATGGATGCGGGTGGGGTCAAGAATATACAGCATATACTTTCTTCCTCCCATTTTGATGGTCCACTACTAAAATAGGTTCAATTTTCGGATAAAAAACTAAAGTATTTTCAAGCATAAATTTTCTAGTTTTTTCGTACCAAATTAAAGATCTTGATTAGTTCTTTAATTTGGCGAGAAAAAATTTAAAAATTATAAACGGAATACTTTACATTTTATCTGAAAATTATATGTCTTTCCTTAGGGGACTATCAATATGGGACGGAGGGTGTAAATTAGAATATTAAACAAAAAGAGATCTATTCAATATATACAGGCAAAAATTGGTATGTCATGTTACTTGGAGTATAGAGATAGTGAGGGAAACAAAAAAAAGTAAATTATATAATCCGCTTATGTGAGGGAGAGTGTGTGAAAAAATGGTGGAGCCACAAAAAAAGGAGAAGATTGTGGGAGATTCGGTGAACTATTTGGGCAATGTTGTAAATATTTCATGTTTCTTGGGGCAAGATCTAAAGAATAGAGTATAAGTCTTGGGGCAAAATATTCAAAAATATATGCACTTATCTGTAGAGAATTTTAATCCAGCGGGGTCAGGTGACCTCCCTTGCCTATACATAAGTCCGCCCACGATGATGATAGTGTGTAGCAACAGTCCATAAGTTCAAAGTTATCAAGAAAAAATAAATTAATTAATGAATTTCTATCGTGTCTTTTTAGCATTCTTGGCAATTACACTTTGTTTGGTTGAGAGTTTTGAAAAGAATATTTTGGGAAATATTTTTGAGGTAGTGTTTGGATGGATTTTTGGAAAGAGTAATAATTAGAAAGAGGTGTAATAATTTGAGAGAGATAGAGAGAGAAATAAAAATAATGATTGGAGAGAGGGGTAATATGTAGAGAGAGAAATGTGAGTAATGAGAGATGGGGGAAAAATCTTTTTGGAATTTTTTTTTGGCAATGTGAAAAGAACACAGTATTTTGTTTGTTGTGAAGTCCGACTGGCCTGTGATGGCTATTTCATGACTATGTCGTTGCAAGATCGCAAGAATCCAGTGGCCGTGCCTAGATCTCGAGGGCAGCGTCACTGAAACCCAGACATTGCGGAAACTAAGATATAAATACCATGCTATACGTTGCTAATGTAATCGGTACACTCTTTTTTAATACGATATATAGTAAAAATTGATGTGCAACGTAGATATACTCAGATTTACAACTAATCCAAGTAAATATCTTTGTCTTTTTTTTTCTTCCTTTTGATTTACTTGTTTGTTCTACACGTTTTGCGTATGTTGTGATTTGATTGATATTTCAATAATATTCTCATAACTCATGTTTGATTCCCTTTTATTATTTTCTCGTGTTTTTTTTTTTCATTGGTTGGAGAAACATATACATTTTTTTGAAGAGAAAAAGAGAGAGCACTATATTTCTCCAACCAATGGAAAACAAAAACCGCAAGAAAATCAAACACAACACTCATTGAATACAAAATTATTAATTAACACTTATAATAAAACAAGCAAAATACTAAAGGCCATTAATAAGACACAACAACATTTCTTCATTACATGAAATGAACCTCCACCACCAAAGAAAGACAAAAAGAACAGAAGCAATAGTAAAGGAAACATATTCCAATATGCTTCCTCTTCCTTTTATTGAAGGAGCTAAAACAAACCACTCCTCATAAACAAACACGCAGAACTTGACCTATACTTTTAAACCCTACACCAAAGATGACTCGATATGCCGCTACCCTTTTTCTCACCAAAAGAAATTCTGATAGGAAAAATAGGTACGTTACAAACATCGGTTTTATGCAAAAAAATCTCAAATAGAATGAGCTAGATGTATATATATCTTCTTTTGGCTTCTGCATTTCAAACGAAATCTCCCGCCTTCACGATGTCATTCTAAATGTTTTTTTTTTTTGCATAAAAGTTTAGTTTGAAAATTATTTTAAAAAGGAAAAGACACGAAAAGATGACGAGAGAGATGAAGGGCTACAAACACAAAATCCAATAACGAAAATTGCATTGATAACAAGAAATTTATGGAAGTTGATCCTTTTAATCCAACTTCCGAATTCTAGTCATCCATGCAGCTTTTCATGATTGGTTTTTTTGTCTATAGAATTGCGCAAAACTAAAGTTTCAACTCCAAGTCCAACTTTTCAACATGACCGTTACCACCCATAACATGGAGATCTGGTCCATTACTTGAACCCACTGGTTGCATTCCTTGTCTAGCCCTGGCCACCATCATGTCCCACTCATACTGGCGGGGATCCACCACGTGGGGTGGCAAACCCCCCTGCATTGCCATGAGGTGACCCTGACAGTAAGAGCAATACAGTCTCCTATGTGGAACAATAGGAGGATGGTCTGGTTTTGGAACCCGCACATGATGGGTCTTTTTGTCTTCCCTCGGTTCAAATCGGTGGGCATTCTGGTGCCCACCCAAGGCCCGACCCGAGTCGAAGATATCATCACAGAAAAGGCAATGGTACTCCCATTGGGTTGGTTTGGGCAAAGGAGAAGTTGTAGTTTGCAGAGAAGAAGCAAAATTCTGCATGATGGGAGTAAGAATGATTATAAAAAAGAGAAGATGAAATAGCTAGTTATCAACTAGGCTATTTATACACATAAGGTAGAGAGAGAGAGAGAGAGAGATTAATTTTGTGGCTAGTGATGTGACACATTAACTTTGTGGCTTAGAACAGATTTTTCAATTAAATGCATGTATTTATGTTAATGTAGTAACTTAATTACTCTATTACCTATAATACCCCTTGCCCCACAAGAAGGTAACAATGATACATACACAGAAAAATACACATAAATATTCACGACAAAAATCATCGTGCGATTGTGATTGCCTTACTATATTAGATTTTAATCTGAACCACACATTAGCTTTTAAGTGCAATTTTTTCCTCCGCACTTTTCTGAGCACATATCCTTGTACCGAAAAATAAAGAAATAAAAGACTGGGTCCCCATATCTGGTTTGTCTTAGTCTTTTAATCGTTTTCCAATTTTTTGAGTCTTCTGTTGTACCACACTTTAATCTTTTTCCAAACATATGGGTTGTCTGGTTTACTGCACTTTTATCGTTTTCCAAATAAACGGTCGTCTGGTTTGTCCTAGTACTTTAATGTTGGTGTATTGAAATAATTGAGTATCTGCATATCTGTTTTGTAGATACTGATATAAATCGATGAAAAGATTTAGCAATATATACAGGAATTTATTTGTTATCCAAATTACTTAATATTTGTTTGTATGAATGAAGATTGCAAAAATATAATAAAAAAAGAAAATAACCAATAAATGAAAAATTATAGGCATACAATATTTATGGTTATATGTAAGGCTATTGAAGTCTTTTTACTATAACTGAATTAAGTGGATGAATTGAAGCACCTACCTGTCCATTTGTTTCATAAGTTGCATGTGGGGTTAGGTAAAAGTTCATTAATTAATTTTGTTTTTGAAAAAAAAAAGGAGATCCTTAATTGAATATTTTGTGTTCACATTGGTGAGAATGTATTTTGAGGGGTGATGTTCACAGCCGTGCTGTCCACAACTGTGCTATGCACGGTATTGCGCACCCCTCAGTCGTTCGATCGTATTTTGGACGGCTCGGATGTGCTTTGATTTTTTCCGGGTAAAAGTAAATCAAAATTTTCAAACACATCTGGACTGTCCAAAACACAATCGGGTTGCCGAGGGGTGCACCGCACGGTGCACACACACTCCCCCGGGTCCATTATCCCTCTCCCCCTTTCTCGGCCCCACGTCTTTGATTTGCCAAGTTTTTTGTGAAGGGGTATGAGTTATACCTAGAGGTGTCAAACGGGCCGGGCTGGCACGTTTAAATGTGGCATGGCATGGCACGAGCATGGTTTTAGACGGGCATGGCACGGAACTTGGTCGGGCACGGCACAGAGTGGGCTAGACACGGCACGGGGCATGAATACTAATTTTTAATGTACCAAAAAAAATTAATTTTAATGATGGATTTTCTAATTATATGTTATACACTTTTTAATAAGCCAACATAAATATTTTGCTAATTTCAATACGCCGAAACTATTTATTTTTTTATTTGTTTCTCTTTTTTATCATTAACCAGAAAGGATATCTGTAAATAACTTCTGTTCTTTTTGTTCTATTCCAAATTTTAATAAATTCTTCTTGATGTTTGTCCAAAAAAATATACCTATAGCTATACAAAAAAAAATCGACAAAACTCGGCTAGATTATACAAAAACAATTCGACGAAACTCGGAGATGTGCCGACACGGGCACGACACGTCAAGATTAAAAAATGGTACAGCACGACGCGACACGATTAAGAAAAGGCATGACACGAAGCACAGTTGACATGAAACTAAATGGGTCATGCCGGCACGGCACGACCCGTTTGACACCTCTAATTATACCCTTCCCAAATTAATACCCCTCAATAGCCCTTCAGGGGTACTAATTAATAATGCCGGGGGGGGGGGGGGGGTTATAACTTAACACCCCCTAATAATGACCACCCTACCCCCACTCATCCCCCATTTGCCCTCTCGCTGTGTGTTAACGAAATCGTACCCCAAGATTTTACAAGCCCTTGCAATTTCCATCGAATTAAAAAATAAAGTACCTGCGCGCATAATTTTTTATTTTTTTGCACCAAATTAAACTACTAACAGAGATCTTTAATTCGATAAGAAAAAATTTAATAATTTTATACTTTAGGATTTTACATTGTTGCATTGGCTTGTTGAGTTGTTTTGCAATATCCTTCAAATCAAAAAATAAAGTATTTCTACGTATAATTTTTAAATTTTTTGGCACCAAATTAAACTACTAATCGAGATCTTTAATTCGATATGTAAAAATTTGAAAAAATTTATACTTTAAAATTTTAAATTGTTGGGGTATAATTACTAAATGAATATGAAATTACAAAAAATGTATAATTAGAAAAAATGAGGTGGTATGCATAATCAAAATAGAAACAATGGCAAAACATTAGGTGTCGTCTCTCTAAACCCCTCACCTTCTCCATTCATTAGGGTTTCTTTTGCTTTTCTTTTTTGGGCTTTTAGGTGTTTTGGGCTTTGACCTGTTGGGTGATAGGGTTCCTTGGTTGGCTTCATATCAATCTCGATTTGGGTTTGGGTCTTGGACTTGGCACATGATTGTTCTTAGCATTGTTTAGGAATATGATGCCATTCTCATTGTTCTTTTAGTTTGTGTATAAATATCAAAGATTAATAAAACAAAAATTTCGTTGTTCAAAAAAAAATTCATGTTGGGAATCATCAAACTCTCAGCTTTTTCTTTTGGCTACAATACCCTGCTATTAGGCACTACTTTTGGGGGCCAAAAAATAAACCCATTCAAAATATAAATTTATCCTTTCGTAAATTTTCAAATTTCTACAGCGCCTTTGTATCATGAGTTTGTTGAGAATTTTATTAATTTTTTGGGTTATTTTGTTGAGAAGCTTAGTAAAAGAAACAAGGATAGATAATATTAGCTCATTATATATTTACTAGTGAATGGGTTGCGCGCAAAATTAGGCCCAATATGGTTAAATTCCGTTGTTTGAAGTGCAAAATAAAATACATCTAAAATTGAATATCAACATCTCATAAAAAAAAAAAAAATTATGTCCCTCAATGAAATATCGCATGAACTACATGTGGTTTACATCTACCTGTGTACGTGCTTTTTTATGTGAAGCTGTAACATTTTTAACTTCTATAATACCTATCCCTCCTTGAAACTATTCTAAATTGTTTAATTTGGTTTTCACTATTTTTTATGGCATGTAGACCATATATCAGTTTTAAACTACTTTTCATCATTCCAAAAAGTTTTATCACCGCCAAAATTTATTATACGTAGTCGAACTTAAATTTAAACTTCTAACACAAAGAATCCGAGCCCGTTTATTAAATTTAAAATAATTTTTTGAATTAAAACAGCTCAATTTGATTGAACTTAACGAGGATGGTGCTATCAATAGGAGCTCTAGTCTGGTTGCAGTTGGAATAGTTGCCCGAAACTGTTATGGGAATACTTTGGGTTTGGCCTCCTTGCCTTCTAATGGTTTGTTCTCACCACGCACCACAGAGGCTATGGGATTCAGAAGCGATGATTTTGGTGGCCAATAACGGACTTGCCAATATCGTTATAGAAGGGGGCTCTCTTTAGGTCATCCAAGCTCTTGCTCAGAAAGGAAGGATTTTCTCAGATTGAAGGTCTATTATTTCTGATTGTTTTGAGACCTTTGTTTTCCTCTTGCACTTTCGTGCATGTCAAACGGTCTTGTAATCGGGTAGCCCATTCGTTGGCTAAACAAGCCCTATTAGGTACTCATTTCGTCAATTGGGGGGGTCATGTCCCCCAATAGCTGATGAACCTTTGCTCTGGTGATGTTCGGTCTTCAAACTATGAATTGAATCAATAAAATTCAATCGTTTTTCCGTGGAAAAAAAACGGATGATTGCAATTGGTTGATTCAATTATCTTCTTTTTTTTAAAACTTTTTTTTGGGATCCTGAATGATATATTAGAAAATTCGTGAATCTCAAATAAATGTGTCATTAGAGTCTTGGAATAATCCAACATAAATACTCCATGTCATGAAGGAGAGGCATAAAATCATTTTTACAAACAACTGTACGCTTATACTTATTATTTTGTGCTTCATGAACAGTGCTCCTCCTTCTCATAAAAGTGTGTAGGCCTCATTTCTAAGTGTGGATCTATACAATTTTGTGAAAGGGAGGAGTATTGCTTCTAAAACATGGATAATGTTTCAGAAAAAAAAAAGAGGCAAAACGTGTTTCTAAAGATGAAAATTATTTGTTCGTTGAACTTACACCAACTTATCTTAACCATATGTTCTTTTTTTATATTCCATATCATTTTTACTCTTTAGGGTTTTTTTTTTTTACAAAGAAACTATAATCCATATAATGTTTATTTCTTTTTGAACTGCAATCCATAGAATGTTCTCCAGAAGTTGCAAGGAAATGTACTGAAAACTAAAACATGAAAAACGAAAGAATATAAAATGTGAAGTTAATCAAAACTCCTCTTACCATGCGTCCCTCTTTTGTCCCCACTATAAGTTAGTTAATTATCTCTTCAAGGATTACAAAATCTATTTTGCCGAGCAAAAAAAAAAAATTAGTTAAATTTTTTATATCTCTTAGACTTATATAGTGTTATCTAATTATTGTTATGCCATCCATTTACCTATTGCTATATTGAAATAATAGAAACTACAAATCGTAGATTAATTCTTTTTATCTTAGGAATCCAGTCGAAATGGGTCAAACGAGAGGAAAACAAGTATAAAATACTCCTTTTTTTTTACCTTGAAATAAGAAAAGCTACAAAATAAAGAAATGGTTTTTGCACTCAACTTTCAGAAAAAAACTACAAAACAAAAAGAAAAATAATTTTTGCACTCAACTTTTTTTATAAATATAGCTCGAAATTGTATTATCTTTTAGTGCTTGTATTGTATCATTTTAAGCATACAAGAATTCCGGAGGACATTAATTGGAATGTAAGGTGGAAAAACAACTTTCCAAATTACGTTAATGTAAGGCGTACCGATTCAAGGGTATAGATTTTATATCGACCGCTTGTGGGGCCTATTTTTTAGTCCTAGGAAAGATCCGAACCGTTCATTAATTCTAAAATATTTTTCTAGTGTTCATGTTAAATATCAGCTCAATTAGATACGCGTAAATGGTCGATCCAATAAATAGTCGGGTCCAATTAAAAAGGAATTAATCTTACAATGAGCACCATTGTATGCAATAGAGGGCTAAGTAATTAGGCAAACACGTGGCTTGCAAGCACTAGCTTGTTCGGTTTTGGTTTTTCAAACCGGTTCTTGCTTTTTCCGGTGGGGCCCCCACATGGCAGACCACTTTTTATCTCTCCTCTCAATTTTTAGAAACGCTACTCTAGGTTATACCTTGTGCGAGATGGGTCTGTGAGGTCCACTTCAAAGACCCATACAAATGATCCAAGCCGTCCATTAGTTCTAAAATTATTCTTTGAGTCATCCATGAAAAAATGAGGTCCATCGTATAAGTTTAAGTACTTGATCCAATTGTCAAACTTTAGGTAAAATTTAGGATCCTAAATTGTGAATGAATAATTCAAAGACGGATCAATCACTTATAATTTTTTGAATGGCCTGATTTTTTAGGAATGACTCAAAAAATTATTTTAAAAATTAATGAACGGCGCGGATTATTTGTGTAGGTCTTCAAAGTGAGGCCCACGAACTCATCTCGCATAAGCCATACACCATAGTAGTCTTTCTCAAAACTGAGATGAGAGAGAAAAAGGGGCCTGCCATGTGGGGACCCCACCGGCAAAAGCAAGAACCGGTTTGGAAAACCAAAACCGAACAAGCTAAAATTAAGAACAAAAATTACACATAAGAAAACAACAAGTAGCGTAGCGGTTATTTCCTGGTTCTCCCACAAGCGACACTAGGGTTCAAGCCTCAGTAGAGGCGTTTGAGATTTAGGGTTATGGATAGCTTCTAGGCCCCCTCTACACTAACTCACTAACTCCCCCGCTAACCCCCTACCTAGCATTGTAGCTGGAGGGGTAAAGGGTAATTTAACCAGGTGTCGTGGGACCAAATTTTTGTCCCTCCTCTCCCTCTATATATATTGTAATGGATTTATAAAGTTGAAATAATTAAGGTTACCTATATCTAAATCTTTTTTAAATTAATGAAGGTCTCAGATTGTGTGTGGGACTCTGAAGTAGGCCTCAGAGAAATTTGTGTGCATAGTTATGTGTGTGTAAATGGTTTTCTATTCAAAAAAATGAATGACATTAACCAATGGACGAAATGAGTTGCAATCAAATAGTTTAGGAGATAGATTTGTGGTTTCCGTAGTTTATGAATGAAATAGAAAAAATGTAGATAATTCATGAGATAAAAGAAAAAATGTAATCACATTTTAATGTCTTGACGCAGTGTTTTCAATTTTGTTTTTGCTTACTTATCTGATTCGTGCCCAGGAAGTTATATATACATGTTTTGGGAGGTTATTTTATTTGATATGAACTCTTTAATGTAATTTTATTGCATAATCAGCAACAAAAATCAGACTGTGGGGGTGTAGACCTTCACAATTTGCAGAATCAAAACTTTATGAAGTAGTTTGAAAGCCCTCACAATTTGCATGCACTAGGTTCTCCTTTTCATTCTTTTGGTAAGCAAATTGTAACATCATACTTGATCATGGATCAAAAAATTCCATGGATCATAAGTGCAAAAATGAATATAGACTGAATAAGGAAGTCAATGGAACAAAAATCAATGTTCTAAAAGTGTGCAAAAATTAATACTCCTATCAGACATGAATAAGGAATCCAATAGAACGAAAAGTCAAAAATCTATTGTTCTAGTAAGTATTTGAGCTTGTTATTTCAGCTTAAATCCCGCCATATGAAGCACCACACTCCTAGAGGTAACTGTATTGGCGTCCGTCACACCAGGGACTAGGGCAAGCCAGGGACATGGCCAAAAACTTCTATATATATAGTGAAGTTTTTAGGGTCCTATTTGAAAAAAGAAACTAATAAGTATTATTTTAAGATTCATTAAGCATAAGAAGCCAAAGTTTCTTAAGCGTTGTTTTAGTTGTTAATGGTAATTGATTTTAACACTCTCCTGTTTTACAACCACATTCTCTTTTTTGTCGTCTTTTGATATATGAATTTACAAAATTAGTCTTTCATTTGTATACTCTTTCACACTTCGAAGAACAACATTATAAATTCACATTACAGGAGGACAAAAAAAAAATGTATGAGTATAAAAAAATGGAGCATGGAAATCAAAATCGTTGTAAAGGACAAAAAGGAAGTATGGTTATAGAAAATAGAGCGTGGAAATCAATATATCCTTTTAAATAAGTAGCTCCTTTTTTATGTGTCCAAAAGTTTTAAGACTCCCCCCTCCATTGAATTTAAGCTTAAATCAGTATATTTCAAGGGGTCTTCTCCCTTCTTTCGTTGGAATGGATGGTACAAAGGAATGTAAGAGAGAAATCAAAAGCAAAACAGGCTTTTATAAAACCAATCTCATAAATTGACTCAAGCGTTGCCCCATCATATTTATTCACCGCACATTATAATGAGCTTCACGGGAATGTGTGGCGGAAAAGAGTATTGGGACACCACATGACGGTGCTCTAAGAACATGGAATAATTACTCATCACATGTAGTGCGCCAAGAGCATGGAATATGAAGCCGTTTGGCAACCTTGATTATCCATTTTACAGTATCCATTTGCATGATGGCTGTTTGGCTGCCCATTTGTAGAATACATTTTCCCAAAATGTATTTTCAAAACCACATAAATAGAGGCACAACTTGATAATCAGATATTAAGGTACTTTCGCATTCTCATTTTGCATTCTAGGTTTTCCGCACAGATAAAGAGAATTACACATGCCTTTTTTAGATATTTATGGGGTGCATTCAATTATCAAACCCAAGCCATTGATGATTTTTTTTTTTTTTTACAACTTGTCAGGATTATTTTTGTTTTGTTTCGGGTTATGTAAGAATTTTATTTTCGTCATAATTTTATTTCTTTGCCTATTACAAAATAATACTACTTGTAAATGTTTTAAAGTAATATCTAAGACTTCCCATGAAAGAATAAAAACAGAGACTTTCAAATGAGGACCCAAATTGAAACATATGATAATATAGTGTAATAAATGACAATGAAAAACATGGTAAAAAACCAATTCGTAATCTATTCTCATTATTATTGTAACGATCCGCTCCAGTTGACCTGATAACCATTCGCCTAACGAGTGGCTCAAAAGATTAATCTCAAATTATACAGTAGCTATATACTAGGAGTAGTATTTTTCTAAGTTGTCAATGTGGTCACAATCTCCCCTGCATAATTAAGATTGCAATGTCCTCGTTGCGCCTCATAGTTCATCAATTTCCATCCGCTATGCGATGTGAGACAATACTTGCTTTTGCATGTCAAGCTTCTCAAGTTTGTCTCATGTGGGATCCGCCCAAGCACGACAAGCACCTCAAACTCCTCTCTTGTCAAGCCCACCCAAGCACATCTTCTCGCGAGACCTCCCTCAAACTTCCAGTTGGTGTAAGGTCTAATACCATTTCCATTTGTAACGACTCGCACCAGCTCACATGTTAACCCTTCGCCTAACATGTGGCTCAAAGGTTAACTCGAGTTATGTAGCTGCTCACAAGTTGTTATATATTACCTAGTGGTCTCTCGATCTTGATTTGTTTGTTCCATTTGAGACTCTTAAGTATCTCAAAATGTTTGTCCATTTGACCTTTTAATAAATCAGATTTCCTTTTTTAATAAAATAACTTTTTCAAAAAATTGAAGGGTAAATGTTGAAAGTTCAACTTTTTAGATGTAATCATTATGTGCCCTAAAAAAGTTTGATTTTCGAGATTGAATAAAAAAATTGAGACGGATAGAGTATTTCCCTAAGTTCTCGATGTGGGATATCACGATTATATTCAAATCCTAATCTCTCACCAAATTTAGTTTGCTCACATCTCCCAAATACGATAAATTCGTAGTCATTTAGGATAACTAGTTTAACGGCTTCGTGCGTTGCACGAGCGTGATACCGTGTGTATTTTGGTTTACAAACTCTAGGGACTCAAATGCGTAAGCAACAAACTCTAGGGACTCAAATCCGTAAAGCAACAACCTCCAGGAACTCAAATACGTAATTTAGCCATACATAGCCAAAAGACCAAAATGGCATAGCATTGTGGCAGAATTACAAGAAAACCAATGGGGCAATTTCCAATTGGAGGGCAAAATTGGCAAAAAGGTGGCAATTGACCAAACACCCAAATTAGATTGGCCTCTCTTTTATAAGCCTCTGGGTCTGGATAATTTAAAAAAAAAACCTATAATTCACAGTGCAAAATGCAATCCAAATAAATAGGCTCCCAAAATTAATTGAAGGCAGCTGCAATAACAGCAGGAGAAACAGAAGACGCAGAGAGAAGCAAGAATGGGGAAGAATTGAGAAATGAAAGAGAGAGAAGACACCATCAGCAACAACAGCTAGCGGCTCTCCTCAACGTAGCTCTCCCCAAAGGCGGCGGCGGCGTCACCGACGATTCAACCGCCTCTTCCTCTTCTTCGACCCCCTCCTCCACCACCAATAACCCCTCCATTACCGCCGTCCCAGGGCTTCTCTCTACTCCTCTCCGACAAGTAATTCTGTCTCTCTCTCTCTCTCTCTCTGCAATTCACCAGACCAGACCAGACCATGAAACCCCCTAAACCTTTCAATATCCGTACACTCAAACACCGCAAACTCACAACCAAAGGTCAGTCCCATCCACTCTCCTCTTCACTTTCTCTCTCTAAACCCTCCCAAACCCCTCCCTCTCCCCCACCACCCACTAACCCTCTTAAAACCCCACCCATATCCCCACACTCCTTACAGAACTCAATCCAATCTTCTCATTGGCATTTCATCAAACAGGTTCAACCCAACCTCAACCCCACCTTAGTCTCAACCACCCTCTTCAACCTC
This sequence comes from Gaultheria prostrata, assembly GCA_036023075.1. Classification (NCBI taxonomy): domain Eukaryota; kingdom Viridiplantae; phylum Streptophyta; class Magnoliopsida; order Ericales; family Ericaceae; genus Gaultheria; species Gaultheria prostrata. The sequence goes on from JAXBDA010000918.1 coordinate 19,754, forward strand.
CGCTCAAACCCAGACCTGATTCTCAAATTCATTGACCAATTACAGCTAAACCACTCTAATATCCAATATTATTGCATTGCTGTTGTTGTACTCGCTCGCCTTCCGTCGCCAAAACAAGCTTTGCAATTGATGGAGAGGGTAGTGAATTCTAGGGTTTTGTCGAATAAAGAGGTTTTCGATGAGTTATCAAGTGCCCGTGAGCGATTAGATATATCGAGCTCGATTGTGTTTGATTTGCTAGTAAGGGCGTTTTGTGAGTTGAAGAGAGGCGATGAGGCTTTTGAGTGCTTTTACATGATGAAAGATAAGGGCTTATTGCCCAAGATTGAAACTTGTAATGATATGTTGAGCTTGTTTCTTAGGTTGAATAGGACGGAGACCGCGTGGGTTTTGTATGCCGAGATGTTTAGGCTGAGGGTTAATTCGACGATTTACACGTTTAATATAATGGTAAATGTGTTGTGTAAAGAAGGGAAGTTAAAGAAGGCTAAAGATTTTATGGGGTACATGGAGAATTTAGGGTTTACGCCAAATGTGGTGACGTACAATACGGTCATTCACGGGTATTGTGGGAAGGGGAACCTTGAAGGAGCTCATCGGCTTTTTGAGGCAATGAAAGCTAAAGGCATTAAGCCAGATGCATATACATTTGGTTCTCTTATTAGTGGGATGTGTAAGGAGGGAAGGGTTGAGGAGGCATCTGTGCTTATTCAGAAAATGGAGGAAAATGGGCTCGTTCCAGTTGCTGTGACGTACAATGCTTTGATCGGTGGGTATTGCAACAAAGGCGACTTGGATAGGGCTTTTATGTACAGGGATGAGATGGTGAGGAAAGGCATAATGCCAAATGTATCGACGTATAATGTGTTGGTCCATGCACTATTTATGGAAGCTAGGCTGGATGAAGCCGATGGTATGGTCAAAGAAATGGAAGGAAAAGGAATGGATCCGGATGACATCACATATAACATACTGATCAATGGGTATTGTAGGTCTGGCAATGCAAAGAAAGCTTTCAAGTTTCATGATGAAATGCTAAGTAAAGGGATTCAGCCTACCCGGGTGACTTATACTTCTCTTATTTATGTTTTGAGCAAGCGGAAAAGAATGAAGGAAGCAGATGACTTATTTGTGAAGATAATGGGTAGGGGTGTTTCGCCCGATGTTATAATGTTCAATGCATTGATTGATGGCCATTGTGCCAATGAGAATTTGGACCGTGCACTTTTTCTTTTGAAGGAGATGGATAGGATGAAGATTCCTCCAGATGAGGTGACGTACAATACGATAATGCAGGGGCATTGTAGAACAGGTAAAGTTGAAGAAGCTCGTGAGGTTCTCGATGAGATGAAGAGAAGGGGGATCAAACCAGATCACATCAGCTATAACACTCTCATTAGTGGCTATAGTAAGAGAGGTGACATGAAGGATGCCTTAACAGTTCGGGATGAGATGTTAAGTATAGGATTCAACCCTACCCTTCTCACTTACAATGCTCTTATACAAGGGTTATGCAAAAACCAGGAGGGAGATCACGCAGAAGAGCTCCTCAAAGAAATGGTTAGCAAAGGCATTACTCCTGATGACAGCACTTACCTCAGTCTGATTGAAGGGATTGGAAAAGACGATAATTTTGTGGAAGCGAATGATCCTTGATCAAGTTTGTCTGCTATTCTGCCTTGGCAGAAAGAGATGTCCCAGAAGAATTCTTGTAAAGAAGATTTTGCCACTCTCTTCAAATCCGAGCCAAAGGGTGTTTGCTGCTCACATATCTCTCCATCGGGTAATTCTGCAGGTAAAAATGTGGAAAACTTGAAAGAGTTCCATGAAAGCCCTTAGTTGGGCTTTCACATTCCTTCATGTACAATTCTAGTAATACGCAAGTCACTTTTCAATTTTGCTTATTGTACTAAGCAACAGTTGGCTTTTTAATTGTGCCAACTGGCATTTGGAGGATCTAGAAATTGGAAGTTCTTTGGAGGATCTAGAACTCAGCCGCTTTGCTGTCAGTGTTGAAGGACCTAATATAGACCCTCTTGTGGTGAATTGTAATCCTTTTCATGCTGATGACTGGGATCTTGTCTCGAACGAACCTCTTATTAAGTATGTGGAGTGCAAGCGTCACAAGAAGACACACAAGACCAAGAAAAATTATCGTAGGAAATCTTTATGGACTAAAAATCCATTGAAAACAGCAATGTTTACTAGGACTGTTAGCCGGGACAGTATAAGGAACGTTTCAAGGATGGGATCGAAGAAAGGAAGTCTCGATGGAAGTCTCAATGGTCCTACTCATTCGATCCAAGGGGAGGTTAGTAGCGACATTCATAAGAGGAATTTGAATTTTATCAAGGAAGCTCGGGAGAACATGAAGATGAGTGTTCGCTATGGTGTTAAATATCATGGAAGGGAGAGCTATAATATCAAGAAGATCTTAGAATTGAAGGGAGTCGAAGTTTCAGAACAAGAAATTAAAGCGGAAATTAAAGCTCTTGACACTTTGGAGGGAGATACCTCCATTTCTGTGGAGTTCTGATTTGCCTCTTGTCTGTTGCTGGGAGCTCTCTCGCGTTGATCTCATTTTGGTTAGTTGGAGGTTTCGTCGTTTAGGCTTTATTTCTTTCTTCGGTTATTTTCGATGCTTTTGGCTTTGCTTGCTTTGGGATGGCTTAGGGGAGTTTGCTCTTTGGTTGTCTCTTTGTTTTGCTGAAGTTTTTGGGGGGTAGCTTAGGAGTTTTGTTTTCTGGTGTTTGGTTATGGTTGGTATCTTACCACCCTTCTTATTGTTTGGTTTTTCCCTTTGGGCCCGTGGCGTTTTTAGTCTCGGGTCCCTTTAATCTTTGTAATTCGTTTTCAAAGATTAATAAATTCTTTGCCTAGCAAAAAAAAAAAAAAAACTGGCATTTAAAGGTGTTCTTATTTTGAACATTTTCAAGGGATCAAATTACATACTGAAGACTTTGTTCAAGCATACTCATATCTTGGTGTAAATATCTGGATAAAAAGCATCCCAGAAAGGTACTCCATATCATTGCCTGGGGTAATTCGGGTAATTCTCCTATTCGATAGAAGTAGAACAGTTGCAGTGAGGCAGTAACTCTATGCACATAGTGGATAGATCGTGTTTAAAGATTAAGGATCCTCAAAATAATCTATTTAGTGGTTAATTACACCTTCTAAAAGATGATTGCTTGTTTGAGCGAACCGTTGGAATGACATAGGGATTAGTTCTCAACTGATGAGGAAACTGATTACTTGGTTGCTTTGTGAAGATCTGTTGGATGTTGAAGAATTTTAGCTTGCTAATGTGGCAAATGTAATGGTAGTCAGATAAGTTTTCCACTTCATAAGCTTTCCCTGTTTTGATTCTTAGAGAAGATACTTTATACTTCTGCTTTTGGCAATTTCTGAAATTGGCCTGAAATAGAAACCACAATTTACCACTATGCCGCTATCTGTTTGGAGAATGTACCTAGGATCTTACTATACACGCTTATAGCGTGTTTCTTAGATGGTTAAAGAGTTCACTTACGAAAACTTCCTTTTCTGAGTCCACATTCTTCAAATTATACTAGGTCATGCATGGATGGGTGATTTCTTTTGCAGTTTGTTTTGTGGAAACACATCCATTCTACATCACATTTTGATTTTTGCTCGTATGACGCATAAGTGAAATACACTTGTCATATGCGCATCCCAGTTAAGCAACTGCATACCCGAATATTGACCCCAGTTGGTCTTTTGAGAAAGGAATGAAAAGTGTGCTATTTTAATTGGAGTCGGGGCAAGCTATCAAGTTTGTGAAGAAAGGTGCCACTCCTGGAAGTACTCATGGAGCCCTCATTGAAGATGCATGCAAACTTCCTCCCGAACTGGAAGCATGATCAACCGTACCTTTAGGCATGCAAATCAAAGCGCAGACCATCTCGCAAGGCTTGGAGCAGAACAAACTGAAGAACTTGTTTGTGAGGAATATCCACCCTCTGTTAACGCACTAATGGCTGTGAGTTCTTTAGGGACTAGATTCCCCGTCTCGTTAGTATTTTGCAGTCCTGCTTAAACTGTTACATTTTCGCAGCACCAAGTTTCTATTTTCCTCTTTCAAATTTATTCAGAAAACTATGGGAAACCATGTTCGTGCTTTTCCTTTCAAACCCTCATCATGTCGGTTCCTTTCGTGTATGTCATTGTGCTCAAGGAGGTGAAAGCAGCTCTATATTTTGTGTATCTCATTGTATTAAGGAGGTGAAAGCAACTCTATGAACTGCAGAGGTTCTGCCCAATATCTACATGACCTTGATTATAAACAAATTCTCTCTCTCTCTCTCTCTCTCTCTCTCTCTCTCTCTGCGCGCGCGCGCGGTTGCCAGGCTGGCTGCTGTTAAGTTTGATGTAGTAGGAATTAAGCATAGACAACAATAGATTGAGTGATTAACATATTCCTGTGTTATTAACTTCATAATGCAATTAAGTTCCATATACGATCTATAAAACAGAAAACTGTTTGGTAGCTTAGTTTATAAAGCCAAAACAATGCAGTTCTAGTTATTACAAATGAAGAATTAACACAACAATCACGACACAAAAACCCTCACTCAGATTCCTCAACAAACGCTTCGATTCGGAGAAGAACAAAACCCACAGCAACTCCAACAAGAACAAGCCCATTCATGATTGCTGCAATGTTGAATATCTCTCCAGCAGCGTTACGGCAGACAGGGAATCCTCCGCCGCCAATCTTCCTTCCCCGTGATGGGTATTCCAAAGAGCACACATTTTTTCCAAAGGATTCGTTTACGGATACGGGGCGTCCGAAACTGGCTACATTGTTGTGGGCTTTAAGACCATGAAAACAGTTGACCCTGGTGTTTCTTTTCTGGGCTGGATAGCTCGAGGCCACGGTCGCAGCGGCGACGAAAATTTTCGCCGTAGAAAGGGTGGCTGATGCTGTTGCCATTGGAGTCTGAAATGGGTGAGAGAGTGTGTTAGTGCACAAGTGAAGTAGTTTACTTGATTGGAGAGAATGTTTGATGGCTCTGGAAATAGAGAGATGATAAGAGAGAGGGAGAATAAAATGAGGGTTTTGTGGATGAGTGGGGATTGGATAAGGTGGGAAGGGGATGGTTGGTTGACAAGTAGATTAGATGAGCTTATTTCTAGAGAGAGAGAGAGAGAGAGAGAGAGAGAGAGAGAGAGATTTCTATCTTTCAATTCTGACCAAGAATAGGAAATCCTTTGTTTTAAACTTTGGTGCCCCATTTTGGTGGACAGATTAGCACTGCTAATTTACCTCAAGATACGAGCATCTGCAAGCAATATCGGTTGTTCTAGAAAAAAGAAAAAAAAAAACCCTCCTTTTGCGAACGGTCTTTTACCGTCTTTTTTACACAAGTCAATCTCTCACAATATATCAACCAAAAAAAAAAAAGTAAACAAGCTCTAGGTAAAATAGCAGGTCAAAAAGAAGAATTTATAATTTATCTTGATAGTTTCTCCATCAGCAACAGGTCGAGTTTCAACAGTGCTACATACCCAGAAAATACACCCAGAATTTACCCTAAATTTGAAATCAGTGAATCTAGACCACTCTAGACCACTGATTAAAAAGTTCTGAGTGCATTTTAAGAGTGCTTAGGCTTTCCCTTCATATATTCTTTATTGTTTCGCTGTTTCAGAATCAGTATTCCAGAATGCATTTTAGAAATTTACGTTGATTGGCGAATTTCGAAATTTGTTTTCAAGATTGTCCTGAAGGGTACCATAATCTTCTTTATAGGCTGAAAAACAAATATAGCATGTAAAAACCATACTCCTATGTTTTATGTTCTCGCTCAGAAGGGGTTCAAGAATCGTCTACCGACCAAGATGTCTTTCTAATTACTCCATTTTTACTCATGAAGTTTAGGTTGGATACAACCAAAATTGTAGCAGTTGAGGCAATTCACAGTCTGCATGATGGACCAACCTTCCATGTTATTGTTTCCGGGAAAAAAAAAAGAAAAAGAATTTAACCCTTGGATTCAAAACCAACGAAGCTACTGGAAGAGGATGATGCTTTCAACTGGCTAATTTTGTAGCTCCTTCACAATCCAAATCCAAATCTCCTTGAAGAATACAGCTTAAAAAACCACATCCACAGTTGTTTTCATCCAGTTCTTCACAAAAGAATATACCGGGAATTATACAACTCAGACATAAGAAAATGGAAATCCAAAGAATTGGGTAAATAGGTCCTGAAAGCCCAAGTCCAACACAGTCACCTTTCGGCTTCACCTTTCCAGACAAATAAAACATTGAAACAACTTGCAGGAATTTCAACCCATGAAAATCAAACCTATTTTCAGACTATGAAGATTAAAAAACCAAGACTAGACTGGTCCGTGATAGTAAACAAATGCATCATCGTACAACAATCTGGGCAAGATGAGGAGATTACGAGCGAAAGATAATCATGATATTAGGGTTGAGCTGCTCTTGCCAGGTTAAATTTGATTTGATAGAATGTCTTGAAAAGGAAAGCATTAGCTTTAAGAAGACCAGTGAACCGAGTCCTCATTCAGGAAACGGTAATACAAAATGCAATTGATAAGACCAGAAGTTAACGACGTTCTCCAACACTTTTTCCCACTTAACAAACATTCAATCATTTGAGAAAGTTTCATGAAAAATTGAAAAGATGATTTTTCCTGGCACTACTTGACAAAGCTAGTAAGTCGGTCCTTGAACCTAAATCAGCAAACCATTACGTAAATGTAGAGGCAATGATACCAACTACGTAAAGACAAAGGAGACAGAAAAACAAAATACTCTTAGAAATAAAGTCAAGAAGGTTGTGAAGATATCTGCTACATTTCTCCAAACTGAAAGATATGTTACAATCAAGCATCAAACTTGTGGCGCAACTGAAGAGAAATAAACAAATTTGTACGCGGAACTTCCAAACAACTAAGTCCCGATTATAAAGATTCAAAGTTCAATACCACTTAAACAAGTTAACAAGCTAGCTACACAAAGAAAGCTTACCAAGAAGTTTCAACGATTCAGATTATAATCAATCACGAATTGGCTGGTTCGCTCAAGATGTTCCTTTGGTAGTTGGTTCACAGGTCCTGCATCCTCAACAACACGAAAAATGGTAACTCTCAGCACAATATCCTCCACCTTGATAAGCTCAAAAACACAAACATCTCCTTCCTCCAATTTGTTATCCCTCACAAATTCAGGCCATCCCTTGCTTAACTTAGCGGAGCCGTCTCTCCACATGCACTTGACAGGCCACTTTTCACCATCAGAAACCTGAAGCGTGATGAATCCTGAAACTCCCCCAAGATACTTTTCAGCAAAGGAGGATGGCATATGCTGCATAAGCACAACGGTTGTATAGTAAGAATGTGTTGAAAGGAAATGCAAGATCAGGTAAAGTACATCTCACTTTCAACCAGGATCCTCCCACGTGAAAAGAAATAGAGCCCACCACGGTTACATTTGGATAATCCGAGCTATTCTATCTACCCCCACCCCCAGAAAAAGGTCTTGATATATAAACTATTCATCCGAAAAAATCAGGTTCACCGAACATCAATAGCTATCTCAAAGAATGATATTTGCCTAGAAAGAGATGGAGTTCAAAATTCTAATGGTCGTTTCAATTCTGCCAGTCAATTATTTCGAGACAAATATAGTTCAACCAGGCACTCTGATATCCGGTTAACCTGTTTTTTGCATGGATGATCTATAAATTGAGAAATCCATAATGAATTGCTCAGATTATAAGATGGGACTGTGGTGGGTTCCCATTCTCCAAAGATCACAGTGGAGGATTGCAGTTATTTACTTAATGGCTCACCAAGCCTATTCCCTTATATACATAGGACCGTCGCAGGATAACCCTGCATAATGGATTTTCCGACAGAAACATTTTGGATGCATTAAGCACTCTCTCTTTTTCTTCGGGTGTTACTACTCTCCACTTCCTCAAGAAAGTCCTACAATCCGATTCAGCGCCAGGAATCTCTTCGCTTCCTTTTTTAGCTGAAGCTTCAGTTTCACCTGTATTTTATCACATCGGTTATGACGGATATAGGTTCACAGAGTCATAAATGAAAGAATAAGTAATGACAAAGAACTTACGAGGTCCAGTTCCGCGCTTTCTTTTTTTGACGGGTTTTAAAGGTACTTGACTCAATGATTGCACTCTTATTTCATATACTGACTTCATGAGTTCACTGTTGTTGCACTGAACACCTATATCTCGAGTGGATCGACCTGTGGAACGGCTATTCCCGAATTTCAGGCCTTCTGAGGCAGACTTGCTTTTATCATGCTCGCCATTTGCTAAATCAGAATCAAAAAAGGACTTGACCAAGTTCTGCAGCAGCGGAGGATCACAATTCTTTCCAAGCCTTTGCTGATCTACAGTTTCAGGAAAACCTTTGTTCTCAAAAGATGCAAGTGTCTGAAAAACATCATCTTCTGCTTCTTCCATATAAGGTACTGGACATCGGTTGCTGTAATTGGATCCTTGAGAACTATTCAGTGTGTTATATTGGTATTTTATCTCAGAAGAGGCAATGTCAAATATGTTTACCCTGAAACATGAATTCCCTTCATATGTGAAGATTAGAAGGTATCCCACACGGATACACTGATGTTCAACAAATTCGCGCCAACCGTTGGCGAACCAAAACTTGTTGTCAATTTTCTGTAATCCAACTTGCCAAACACAACCGTTAGGAGTTGCGAGAGAAGCAACAACACGGAGATCATTCCCGATCTTGTTGGTGAACTTCCCAGGAATCTTCTGTAGGACCAAAACAAATTCAAAATGTTCAGCTGGGTAAGCTAAAACTACAGGAAAGAGAATGTGCATTGTCGAAAATTGCATTTTTCTGTTTAGTTACACAAAAAGGTGAGTATGCATCAAGAAATTAGTAATTTCCCTTCCATTTACCACACCATTTTCTGATAAATCCAAGAACAAAGCACTAACGACTGCTTAACAGAACGAAAATGTACTGAGAAACATAAACAGTTAAACATGAATATTCATGACACTGAAATAGAAAAAGCTTCACTAGATAAGCTCTAACAAAAGAAGCTGACCCTGGCCTATGGAGCGAGGAACCTCTATAAGGCAGGGTCACTTTCAACCCTCCTGCAAAGTAAACCCCCAGATACGTGCAACCATCCACAAGCCATAAGAACCAGATTTTTGCTGATAAAACCAATCCATGGTCAATACCAAACTCTAAAATGCTTATTAATTTACTGATAGCTAGCATTGAAGTCCACAGAACTCCTCTTCTCTCTAGCGTCTACCGGTGGAAAGAAAGCTGCTCCTTAGAGTTCGTTACGCGGTAGCAATTCTTTTTTAGGGGGGTTGCTGAGTATCAAAAGTTTATTAAACGGAATCCGTGGAGTAAGCGGGGTCTAAGGCCTAATTTTCTTTTTGGGCTTACATGCTGGGTACTAAAAAATTTCATTTTGAGATTATGCGTTGGGTACTAAGAATAGTTGGGGTACCGTTTCTTTACACTATTTTGGGGGCCTAAGGCAGCTGCCTCCTGGGACTTGCCGGAGTGGAACTCAAACACATCTGCTTTACAATTCGTAGACAACCTTAAACCCCATGCCACCTATGGGTTTCCATTTGCTCGAATTGATCTCTTTTGTGTTTTATCTTTCGAAACAAAAGGCAAGAGGAAACATGAAATCCCTAAAAAAATTTCCAGCTCTCCAAGAACTTCAATTTCCCCTTCTCAAAACCTAAAAAGTTCCAATTTTTTTTTTTTCATTTCACATGTTAATCTAATGGGGTTACAACTTTTTAACAACAATAAGAACAATTCCAGAAAAGAGTTCAATATCTTCGCCCAAACAGGTTTAGGGTTTTCTCCATTTCTTTGTTTTGAAAGCAGGGCTTTGCACAGTTACTAAAAACATACATACATATATAGGAAGAGAAAATTGAAAAGATAATACCAATCGACAACTATAAGAGAGAGTGGAATTGAGTTACCAGTTTATTGTCATGAATCATAGAAGGCACAATCATCCGGTAGAAACTCGAAGACTCGTTGGCCGGGAAATTAAGCCGCCGGTGACCGGCGTCGGCTACTTCTCCGTGGTGGCGCATCGTTTAGGGCCGACGGGGAATTGGGATTTTTTTTTTTCCAATGATTCACGGTGATCGATTCTAGGTCAACTTCATTTTACCAGAATACAGCTGCCCGAGTTGTTCCCTAGGGAAAAGGTAAAGTTGGTGTCCAACTTTGGGCCCACATTTTAGGGTGGATTCATACTTTGCAGCTTCAACTTTATATGATATTTCACTATGACCCTTCAGTTCAAGTGGCATGCTGGAGTGTTCTGTTGGGCTCTCTTTCGATTTGGATCGCGCTTCGCTAAGAGTGCTTAAGACAGTTCGGGGTTCAAATTGCCAGGTCCGATCGCGGGCCCAGGGGGCAGCATCCACAGCAAGGGCTCGAGGGGCAGCCCGGAACCTAAACAGGGGTAATACGGTAAATATTAATGTAAACCACTTGATTATAAATACTTGTTATACACTGCAGCCGATGTAACTCGTATTGATTCTTCATTCGATTCTTAGTAAAAAGTAGCATGAGTTATGGATTTCCTCAACAAACTATTGAGGTTATGGGTCTTGCGTTTCTGTTTTTCTGTTCTTGATTATCTTTGCGCTTTGTGTATTTTGTTGGTTTGACCGTATTCTCAACATGATACCGAGTCGAGAAGTGAATTGTTCAGGTTTAGTTTAATATGTTTAAGAGTTTTAGAAATGTGTCCGAGATTTATTAGTTAATTAGTTAAACAAATCTTGAATGAGCTTTTAATGAACTAAACACGAACTAAGCTCTAGAAATTTGATTTTTTTTAACAAATAAGCATATTGAGTCAAGTAATAGGTTATTCAAGAGTGATTTGAATGTTTTTGCGATCTTAAAATATGTGCTCGAGTTTAGCTTATTTATTACACAAATCAATCTTGAGCGAAGCCAAACAAAAATCAAGCTCTGAGCAGTTTGATTCATTTTATAGTGAAACGGTAACTCATTTTTTAAAAATTGCAACCCACCATGTGCATCAAATGCAACTGGAAAAGGCGATAGTTTTACACTAGTCAAAATATGTTTTACCCTTCCTAGTATAGCATCGTAGGTACAATAAACAAATAAAGACCATGCTTATCGGCTTTAGTTCTCGGTGAAATTATCTGAGCCGTTTAGCTTGATCCATCTAAAGAAATTAACTTGATCTGTTCCAGGCTTTGGTTCTTCCCTTCTGAATAAGATAGATTCATATCTGAAAGGAATTGACAATAAGTTCTTCCAAAAAAATTAGCATTTCTCCCTCTATGCCAAATTTCCGCCAACTTTTTCTTATTTTTCAAGAGGCAAAAAAAAAAAATTATAGGCCATGAAATTTGGATTTGATACTCATTTGGAAAGTCTTTAACAGCAAATAAAGAAAAGAGTGCCAGCTTTCTCTTCCTCACGAAGAACTTGCTTTGGAATGATAATGCATGCATACGTAAACAAGTGTTGACACAAGATGCATGTGACATAAGAAAAAGGACTACAAACTCTGGAGGCACATTTTGCAGTAATTGCCAAGAAAAGGCTAGAACTAGCACAAAAATGTTGAACATTGTTAACATTCACCATAGTTCTAACCTGAGGCAGGCTTTGGAGAACCAAAATAATCATTCAAGATTTTTCACCAAACAAAAGTCATACCTTTACAAAAATATTACCCCAACCTGGTTGCTTCTGCGTACACACACAGCTATTAGCGATTCTTTATAGCCAAAAAAGGGGTGTATGTTCAAAATCTCTAATTTGTCAGGTCAATCATCTCCACTCTCATGGTCACCTTCCTCATTGCTGCTATCATGTTTGTCACTCTCCTCATCGCTGCTATCATGTTTGTCACTCTCTTCTTGATACTCATCATCGCTATAGCCCTCTTTGACATCGTTGCCCTCCTCAGATTTAGAGTTGGGGATTCCCTCGGGACTGCTAGGCAAGTCAAGAGCCTCGTGTAACGGTGACATGGCTTCTTTGTCCATAGATGGTGATTTATCCCCAGAAACTGAACCTTCAGCAGAAGGTTCTTCCTGCTTTGGCCGAAGCTGACGAGTTTGAATGAGATAATGTGCGACAGATTTGAAGCCAATTTTTGTGACCTGCAAAAATGAACAGCCAGTTGCATACACTCCTCTTCTCATGCTCTTAGGAAAAGGATAACCTTAACATAGTGTTTAGACAGAACTCTGGACCCCAGAATGATGTAACAATAATTTTAACATAATAAACCGCTTTAATGGGCAATTTGCTTTAAGTGAGACAATCAGAACTTGGCAACTTGCCACGGTATTTTGTAGTAGTGTTTAAAATTTAGCTTGGGAACTTCAATCAGATGTTAAAAGGCATTGTCACGTGCAAGTGATGGTCCCAACGCATGCTCCATTAGGCACCCAATCAAAATTGTCAGATGCTACTATGAGAGCATTTTGGATCAGGGCCAATGTGCTATTAAACTGTTTATCATCTTTACCGCTTTAACATGCAACACATCCAATGGAGCATCCATTGACTCTTTAGACTAACAAAAACTTGACACAAAAAATCAAGTCCCACTCTTCATCATGTACCACACATTTTTAGGATCTTCCGGGGGCAGACGCAGTATCAGGGGGTTCAAGTATCTACAGCATATCCACTATAATTCGAGGTCGAAGCCCAGGATCCGCTTGAAGTTCAAGTAAGTCAATTTCTACCTGACTTTGCTTCAAAGGCTCATTGTGACTAGTAGAAATTGGTGATTGTAATGGTTCCTTCCTTTTAAAATATCTCTCCATAGCTAACAAACTTTAATAGGATCGGAATTTATACTAATTTTTAACTAACAAAAGAGGGCCTAACTTGATACACAATGACAACGTCTAAAAAGCAATGCATTCAATACAAAGGATAGAGACAAAAAATCCACAATCATACAAATAATCAATTTCACCCCAAATTGGTCTAGGTTTTGCTTTCAAATTAGAACCTAGGGTTTTCAATCTCAACTAAAATAAATAAATAAATAAGAAGATAAATTCACAGTCTAAAAAAAAGAAATACAAGGTTTAGGTTTTACCTGATAATCAATGGGTTGGTTGGCTCAAATATGTGTGTGTGTGTGTGTGTGAGAGAGAGAGAGAGAGACATTGGCATTGAAACTTCTCTCAAACTCGAATAGTCCAACTGCTCCACCTTTTATATTTTTCCCCAGAGAGACTGAGAGAGTAGTTAAAGTATGGTTTTGTATGAGAGAGAGAGAGAGAGAGAGAGAGAGAGTGTGTTAAAAAGTGATGGGACCACCAAAAAAGGAAAAGATCAGAGGTGATCTGGAAGAACCATATGGGCATTCATGTTACTTGGGGCAAGATATAGAAAATATAGGGTCAAGGGGCAAAATTACCAAAATTACATATACCCGACTGTAGGAAATTTCAATCCAGTGGGGTCAATTGACCCCGCTACTTGGGTCCGCCAGCGGGATCTCCAATGGAGATTCTCTACGGGACTACTTTCTCTACCACAAGGGCTGTTGTCTCCTGTTAGACACCCAGACCATACAGCCCTGAAAGGGAATGCTCTCATCAACTAGAAGAAAGATATGTTGACTCACCATTCTACCATCCAAGTTGCTTCGATTAGAAATCCAATAAACAAAGAGAGGTTTGACACGGTGAGGATCAAATTTTGTGCAAAGTATTACATGAAAGAGAAAAATAAGCTCAATAGAGTTTACCTTTTTATAGAGAGAAGAAGTAGGTGCCCATCCTTTTGCCCGTCTACAACGACTGCAGTTACAAATTCCTCGACATACAGGGCAAATCCAACTCGGATTTTGGTTTGCTTCCAAAATATTTTCCCCATATCTGCAAAGTGGGCTAATACAGTTTAAAAGTTCTACACTAGGTGAGGCATTTCAAGGGCCATCTTGGTCGTAACATAGAATGCTTCAAAATGCCTTCTTATTATTCCATAACACTATGTTTGGATGGCCGGAATCTTGAGGAGGAACATGAATATGATTACCCGGAATCAAGTTCCAAGTAATTTAACACCTGATGTAACTCCATCTTAGTGTTTGGACAACTTCGGTAATCTTGTTTAGAAAACACTCATTTGGAAAATTTAATTGAGTCAACATTTTATTTCTTTTGGATTGAGCTAGAATCGAAGATTACCATGGGGTAATAAAGGGATCAGATTTCCGCTTAGTCTTTGAGTGTGATTCCTGGTTGAATATATCATTGGGAATTACATTTCTATTCTGGTCTGTTCCAAACGTAAGAATCATGGGGATATGACATCACATTCCTATTCCTCAAAATTTCCGCCATCCAAACTGAGCCTAAGTCTAGTTTTGAAAACAAGTAGCCTGGCTTTTCCTTCATTGTATGCGATAATAGGAGGATTGCTCATTGCATTCATGACAGTGAAATAATCTACTACTTGATGAAAAACTAATACAACTGTAGAACCAAAACTAACCAGGTGTTATATTAGCTAACTGCTGATATTTCCCCCCTTTAATATCTAAACACATATGGCAGTAATTAATTATCTTCAGATCAACTTAATTTAGCTTATCTAATAACATTTCATGGCTCTAACAGTCTTTGCAAGTCAGAAAGTGACTACAGGCTTTTTCACCATTAAGTATTATGCATGCATGCACCAAACTCAGATGAGAAAATGTGAAGATTTGTCCAAAGGGATTTGCTTCTTGGATGTTGATTTTTGAAGATATCGACAAGAAGTTCCCCAAGAATTTAACAGGGGATACAAGTTTTTCAATTTACCTGGTGTATAAGCAATCCCCACAGAACTTCCCTTGAACTGATTTGCACGTACTGCAGTTGGTGCGATGACCTAGAGTTTTCTGCCTGTAAGAAATCAGGAAACAGTTGGTTATGATTCCCAGCTATACTTGATAGGAAAAAGAACATATCTCGTATGTAGGATGGAATAATTCGAAAAGAATGTGATACAGTAGCAAATCATCAATGGCAATCAAGAACAGAATTTTTGGATCAGAGATGGAGCCCAGTTTTCGGATCTTAATCTTCTCCGCTACCCACAGAAAAAGATAAACATAAAAATGACGCACTACCGCCTACCACTGACATCACGCAAGCAATAAAAATTATGCATATTCATTTACTAATGATCCTTGCTTAAGACAACAAAAGGTAGTATTCTCAAACAAACTAATAAACCACAATGGGCATAGACGCGTGCATCGTGACAAAGAAAAAGAAAAATATTTGGAGTGCTTAATAAAATGATCTTTTATGCGCAGCAATATCATCTTCTACATTGTACCAGGTTGCTCACAGAAATGGATATGAACATTCCTTTTCCAATGAGGGTTAAGCCATTGCCTGTAGAGGAACCACTTCCATACAAATCCAGCAAATCTACTTAACTAACCCAATCTATAGAAAGACCAAATGGAGCATGACCAAGTATCTTACAAGCTTACAACCCATTCTCCTTGCAGATGAGTTGTACTTAGCACTTCTATCGTCAGTGTAGTTCGCCAATTGAACTCAAAAAAACAATGTTGTAAGTTTCTTAAGGCGGTGCATGGGTTGTTAATTAATGAAAACACAAGTTTCAATAGGCTGGAAGACTGTGAGCATAATTAGGAGGAATGCATCTTTTAGCAATTGATCCTAAGGGAAAATAAAATTAGCTTGCTTCTTGTTTGACTTCAATCTTGTTTTGTTTCCCCTGAAACCGGGTGTCTGGGCTAGCTCATGCACATGTCAACTAATTCCGCAGTACAAAGCAAACCTTCAGCTCCAAGAGTTTTTTGCTGGCAGTAAATTCAATCTTGGTTTAATTGCTTCTTCCACAAGAGGTTAACTAAAGCTACAACTAAAGCTAGCAGAATACACCGGTTGACAGGGCAAAACTATATTTAAAATTCTTCGTTCACACTTGCTCTATCCAGTGTCCACATAATTAAAAACTTGAAGAAAAAAAGAACCACGTACAGATTAAGAAAATGTGTAATGTTTGCCCAACAAAATACTAGGAGTAAAAGCGCGATACCTGCATTGGTGACAAGACTTCCCATAAAAGGGATCATATATGCGCTCCCCATCTTCTCCATACCCATCCACCATCAGAGTCCAAGTTTCCTTGCAATCACCCAAAAGCTTCATGTCATCTTCCGTGTAAATCTCAGGCTTTGATCCTTCTTCTATATGAATCTCTATCTCCTTACTTGGTTTCTCCTTCTTTGGCGTACGCTTTTCAACATAAACAACCCGCACCACTGTCTCCAACCTAAATAAGCACCAGTGCACCACAATTCATGATACAAGAGCATCTCCAGTACTTAAGTCTTAATTCAACCCTAACTTCGAGCTCAAAATAGCCTAATACCATCCCCACTCTCTCACTCATACACATATCAAAGTCCATTATACACAGTTTTCACCCAAATCAAGGGACTGTTCTTTTCTTTTTTCTCTCTCCAAATTTTCAACATTTCATTGCAACCTTCGAGGTTGGGTGGACGAACATTAAAAAATTATAACATATGAAAGGCAAAATTAGTTTCGCCAGTATAAATTCCAAGAATACTACCAAAAAAGACTATTATATACATTTTTTATCAACCTATTTGATTACTAAAATATTATCATCTATAATAATAAATGCGTCTGATCTTCTGCATCCCTATACATTTTAAAAAGTAAAACAGTATTACATAAATAAGACTAGTGTTAAAACAACATTAATTTTCCAAAAAACTCTAGGTTGGACGGGTGTTAGATTGTTCAAAATGATAACGGGTGGACAAAACTATATATTTTTATTGTTGTTGAGAGAAAAACTACTACAACTGTAGCAAAAATCTGAAAACCCTAGGGTTGGTGACTCAGAGTTTGCTCCCTCCCTTTGCTGTCAACTTCTTTGGGGCTAATCCATATGGACTTGCTCTGGCTTTAATTGGGCCACGGTAGTGGACGGTGTGATTGGTCCGAGTTCTTAAGTTATCAAAACAAAATGAAATGTAGGTAGGATGGTCACCGGAGCCATCTGCCCCTCGGTACGTCGTTGTTCAAATTCAGTAATCAGTCATTAACGAAGCTCTTACTGATATTTCTGCTTAAGTTTTGGGTAAGTGTGTTTCAAACCCAGATTAAGTTTTTACTAAATATTTTAAACAAGAAGTAACATGAAAACAAACTACTTGATAGGAAAAGGGGGATAGAAAATTGGGATAAATTTTTCCTTTCACTCTCTTTCTGAGGAACCAAACAGAAAGGGAACAAGAAAAAGAGAATACCGAGAAGAGCGCCTGGGCGGATCAGAAGAGGTGAGAGAAGGCTTTTTCTTCTCAGAAGGGTTTTTCTTGGGCTTTTTGGGTTCTGGCTTGAGCTTGCGAGAAAGGTCCAAAATCCCAAGTTTGTGCAACCTCTCCATATTCTCTTTGATTCTTTGGTCTCTGAACTGCTCATACCCTGAAACTTTCTTCCCCTCATTTTCCACCCCTTCTTCTTCTTCTTCTTTTGCCCTTTTATTCCTCTTCGCCCCCATTCTCTCTCTCTCTCTCTCTCTCTCTCTCCACAAGACGATGAACTTACTAATCGAGTACTATGAAACTGAGCACATAATGGAGGAGAAGCCAAAAAAAATTGAAGGAAATGGCGGGATTCTTTTGGGGGGTACCAATGAAATGGCGGGATGGGAAGACGACTGGATTTTTGGGTTCACAGTACGGTAGGGTGGGCGAGTGAGTTTGGAGTTTCGACCCTTTTGTTTGCACGCGTGGCCACTAACATTCCCTTGGGTAGAGAAAATTTATTGTACTGTATTAATGTGCACTCGCGTCACATGATGTTTCAATAGTCTTTTTCATCACATATTGATGTGAGTTTCACCGTTAAATATGTAGTCTTCACATTAATATATGATGGAAATGACTCGTGTAACAGCAAGTGGTCGCACTGCATTAGCTTTGAATAATCACTAGAGGTGCTAATCGAGTCAAATAAGCCGGATGTAGCTCAAACTTGACTTGAACTCTTTTTATTTCATGAATTTAGGTACTTCCATTTCCAAAATAAGTGTCCCGTGCGCAACCTAAGTCTTTAAAAAGATACTCTCTTTTTTTGTTAAATAATTTAAATTTTTTCCACAACTTAAAAAGAATACATTGATATCTATTGATTTGTGAAAAGAATTCAATTCTTTATAAGAAAAAATACATCTTTTTAAAGGCCTAGGTTTTTGCGGGGGACTTTGATTTTGGAATGGAGGGAGCATCCTCACAGTTAAATCTGGTTCTCTTCTCAAACTACACTCGAGCAGTATATCAATTTATTCTCTCTTTGTATGAGTCGAGTAGGATACGGGGATAAAAATATAAAAAGTTCGGAAATGGGTACCCCATTCCGAATCCCCGTTCAGGTTCAGATCCCGATTATCTTCGGGTTCCCTATTTGCCATTAGGGGCCGGAACGGGAATTGGATAGGATATCGAAGACGGAGAAAGTGGTATTCACCCTGCTCCGTCGCGTCGTCAACCGTAAAGTGAGTAGTAACTCCTCAACTTCTAAAGATTGGTATTATAGAAACTGTATGCAGTGACGAGCAGAGCAAAGTCTAGAGAGAGAGAGAAGAGCAAAGGCTCTGGCTAAAGAAAACCCCTTTCTCTCCGCCCATGTCCCCACCCCCTCCCCCCTTCTTCCAGCCATTCCGCCCCCTCTCTTCTCCTCTCCTTTATCACTTCCTCTCATGGATTGCCGGTAACTCCCCATGCATGCCGGATCTGCTCTCCGATTAGTGTGGGCAGCCGGAATCTTGGTTTTGAACCAATGGGAGGCCGATCTAGGCCTCTGACACCACCGGTGGTGAGCGGCGGCGACGACGTGACAATGGCTTCGACGTTTTTTTCTGTTTTCTGTTATTTTTCTTTCTGTTTGTTGTTCTGTTCTTGGTAGTTTTAGGGGTTTTTTTGGTAGATTTTAGGCTTTATTAGTTAGATCTGTGTACTTGGTATTTAATTTAATGAATTTCTTCCTCTTCCTCCAAAAAGAGAAAAGAAGAAAGAAACTGTATGCGGAGAGAAACATTACTGATAAGTAAAAGACTTGTTTTATCTCAACTAGGGCAAGTCATTCCGCATACGTTGTCCGAGTCTTTAGTACCACAAGATTGAAAACTCTGGATTTAACCTTTTCAACAAAGAGATTTTTTACTGTGAAAATTTGAGACCTTGAGTCCCACAGTTATCTCCGTGCACTAACAATGGTGGCTCCTGCATTTTCGTACAGGTAGAGTCACTCGAAACATTTTCCTCTACAAAATGAATAAAACCAAGCCAACCTTCGTTACGGGCGGTAGCAACTAGCAACAGACTTACGCGGATAGCGAAGAGACAATAAGGCAATATATAACACTGCGAGTTCTATACAGAAGCACTGATTTAAAAAAATAAAACTAACAATAAAAAGAAATTGATAAATCAATACAAAATTCCCACGAAGGGGTGTTGCTCAATTACATACAAACATGATTTCACCGAATAGGCCTCCTATACAATCTCTATGTACAAAAAGAATTAGAGGGATGCTATTAAATACAATATGATTTCCTTTGTTTTGCTCGGTGAAAGACAGTATAGTAAGTTGTAGTTGGTGAGGTTTGAACCTCAGTCAAATGCATGGGAGTACGTGGCACCTACCAATGGGCTATCACTCCGCTTGCTCTACAAAATACCGGAATAACCATTTCCAAGTCATGGAGCGAATAGGTTGATCGCACTAGGAGAATAGACCATGGACCAAATTCCTTACTTTTGAGCTTGTATGGAAACTAAGGTACTTCGGAACCAAAATGATGAAAACTGGGTTCAGAATGTAACTTGAGCTATACAGGTTGAACTCGCATCTTTTCATGAATTTCCAGCACAACATCCCGCAGCTCCGGAAAAACTGAGATGAGTACCAGTTCAAGTATTCCATAAGCAAGCTGCTTCAGACAGACTGTAGACTGAAAATTATATACAACCACGTCCTTTAATGAAATGAAATCTCGGCACCTTACATTTCAAGAGACAGATTAGATTAGAGAAGGTTTTGTTTTTTGATTACCTGAAGGAAGAAATATATATCTTTCGCACAACGTCTATATTGCTTATGCCCAATCAAGCTGACTAGCGTAGTTGGAGCTCCATCTGACAAAAAGAAAGGAGCAGCTTATGTGCCTATTCAGAACATTGAACCCATTTTTCACAAGAATTTAGGAACAAGACAAGTAATAAATTTTAACAAGTGGCAAGTGACCCTGAATATTTGCAGATGCCGTCAAAGGTTCTGATTAATGACACAAAATAGTCTACAAGATATTACAGAGCTATAAGCCCGTCTCTTCAATCTGGCTTGAGAAAGCCATGAAGATTCCCATTTTCACCTTTGGAAATGAATTTCTCTTCTAACCTTTTCACACTTTCGCTAGAATGAGTATCAAATAAAAGAAAGAGTTGATTATGTGACCTACACTCTTCTAAGCAAATGAATTACCCGTGGCAGTCATTGGACACTTCGATACGGTATGGATGGATTGTGTGTCCAAAGTGCCCAGTTACCCAGTCCCCACCAACCTGGGTTTCCTATATTACCAATTTGAAGAGCTAAATGACGTCTGAAGTGCCAAAAATTATCAATTTGAAGTGCATATGGAACCTCCATATCATGCATGAAATCGACTACGTCAGCTTTGTAAGCACCATATGATCAAAAAGAAAAAAAAAAGCTTTGTAAGCACCATACATGCTTATCTTTTTGTGTCCTGTCCTGATACATAAGATTCAATGATTATGACCCCTTGACACATATCTGCATCTGCCGAGTGTACCAGTCATTTAACATAGAGAGTTGGACCACTGAGACGGGACATACAAACAACCTAGCAGCTATGGTGGTTTACCAAAACCATTGTCATAAATAAATGTCAAATAGGTGAAATGCGTAGATGTTAGTTACATATTGATGACACGCACAAAATACGGACAAAGGTTCTAGAACTGTAAAAAATACACCAACTCATTTCAAAAGAATCAAACCCAACGTCTTAAACTGACTCTACAGCATGGGACATCCAAACAAGCCCAGTAATAGGTGAAAAAACTAGCACTTCGATTCAGTCAACAAAGACTAGGATTTTCCCAATAAGACATTAAATAGTAGCAAAACTTTTCTTCAACTAGCTCCCACAAATCATAAAAGAACACTCCTTTTACTGCAAGGACACATGAGTTAAGCCCACAGTGAAGTCACAAACACAGAAACACTTGTATATGATTAAAAATTAACACAAGCCCAGGAATATAGTAAACATTTTCATGCAACCTTGAAACAAACATAAGATCCTTTGCAGAGAATATAAAAGAACAAAAAGAAAAAGAAAAGAAAAATGTACCATGAAAAGAGAACAAGGAAACAGGGAGAAGAAAGAGAACATTACTCACTGAAGATCATTTTCTTGACATCACTAGCTCTACGAGCAGCCTCAAGCCGTTGCTCAAACGACCCCGGTTTAGAGACATTACTGCTACGATTTGTAGTTTGCAAAGATCTTTGATTGGGCCGAGAATTGTCACTTTCGCTTTGAGTTCTTAATCGCATGAAGAATGTGCCATCAGGCCACAGAACCTGAACAACGAATTTCATCAGAAGAAGAAACAGAAAACTTTCTATTGACTTTTCCACTATCAACTGCGATAAAGGTTTGCCGTAACAGAGAACCAAAACATACTTGCCAAACTTGGGAATAAAAACTGCCGACACATCTATACATTAGAGCAAACTTTGCATGCTCACATACTTAAAAACAATAGCCATGTTCCAAGAAAAGCATCAGCCAAATTCATTAATGCACTCTTCTGTTTCAAGATATAGAATAATCGAAACAACACTAGCTACAAGTCTCTCAGAAAAATGAAGTTTGCAACATTATTGGAGGCAAATTTTGGAAGTCATATATGCGCACACAAAAAGAAATAACTTCTCTGCCAAAGTTCGTGAGAACAATGGACGTCCTCAGAATTTGCATGTTGAGCTTATTCCATTTTTAAGAGTTTGAGCTTTGAGCTCCAACGTTGTGTCTGTATCTATGAGAAAACTTGCACCACCATCCTAATTATGAACAAGGTGTCAGCATTAGCCACTTTTATCCTTAGCTGCACCAGATGTTGAGAGGGCTGATTCTGCCAAACTTGGGAGATAGCACAAATATGGATCAGCACAACTAAAAGGTCACAATTAACTTGGAAAGAAACTATAGTATAGCAACATGGCCTTCAATCCTTGTTAAAACAATTTTATAAAGCAATAGATGAACATCGGAACAACATATAAGAAAATAAAAAAGGAAAAGAGAAAGAAAGGAAACAACAAAGCAACCAAAATAAAACAAGTAGTGGAGAAATCTCGCAAGCTAACAAACTCTTGATAAGCCAAATCTCACCCCAAAGTGCAATCACTATATAGACAGCTAACACTTTTGGGCCCCAATCGGTGCAGGCCTCGGCATTGGCTGTCTATGCCACCAGTGACAGAAATTCTTAGGAGAAAATGTCCTTCCAAATTAAAACAGGATAAAACACACCAACCCAACTTTGATGCACCAGAGATTAAAAATAAAGATACAACAGATCATAGAAGGAAATTTCTCATATTTCGATGTCACCTAGACCTTGGACTACAAAGCTTTCGATACCGCAGCACCGTAAATTAGATCTTATATTGCCAATATATCAATTTCAGCATAACGAGGATTAGTGAAATGTCAAGTCCTTACATCTTGGACCCATCGAATTCCTTGAGCAATAACATCGTCTCTTCGAAGCCACTGAATTTGCCTCAGGAGCCAGTCATCAATTGCGTCTTCCATCATTAACTGCAAGATTTGCTTCGATATCCAAAAAACTTGTCTTCTGCATTGACAATTAAAAGAACAATAAGAGAAAATAGGTAGAGCCGCTTTTAGCTTCTTGAATTCCAGCATCCAGAGATTTACAAATTTCCCTAGACTCATAAGTCATAACGATGTCAAAGGACTCCATAGATGACGCATAAGTAAGATAATCAGGTGACAGAAGTCGAATGTCATTTGAATCTGCAACTCTAGTTGTTAGAATCTCATGATTCAGAATTAGCATTTACGTTTCAATTCAATTTGACGCCTATTTCACCCAAATTCCTTGATCAAATCTCTAATTCAACCAAATCACGGGTGAATCTTTAGATTCCAAGATTCTGATATGATTCAAGCGATTTCAAAATCAAAACCATAAAAATCCTTTACTTCAGTTTTTTCCATTCAGTGAAAATAAACATCCTGGTTTTAAAGCCTTTGAACTTGAAAAATACAAATGCTGCCCCTTTCAAATGGTTTGAAGATATTTAATACTCTCTTTACGGTATCGAAAGGGTAATGATAATGCCAAAACTGTTTTTGATTGTGTCAAAACTCCAATGCAGAAAAACTTTTACTCTACACACGAGTACAAGCATTTTATGCACTTGAGTTTTGGCATAATCAAAAACAGTTTTGCCATAATCAAAAACAGTTTTGGCATTATCATTTGCCTATCGAAAACTCAATTTTCTGTCTCCATTTATAAGAAAGTGATGAACTTCATATTGTCAAGAAAAAAAATGCATGTGAATTCATGAAAATATAGCTCACCTTAGCCAGCCTCTTCTCTTAAGTTGAAATATATTATCAACTAAATTCAACACAGGTATGCTTAAGTTTGGCGGAGTCCACTGCAAAGAAAGAGTCACCAAACAGAAGTCAGCAAAACCCAAAATGCATGCATCCAAGAAATGGTTCTGCACCCAAAAACACTTTCCAATGAATCATGTTGATTACTATTTCCTTCCTTTCATAACCCGCATGCCTCAAAAACTGATGTACAACAAACATTTCCACAATCGATATACGGCACCAATGGTAGTTTTAGACGGTGTAAACTGATAAAAGGTGGTTTCTTTACACACAAAAGAATAATACAAGGTTTTCTTTGTTGTCCAAAGCGTAGTACAGATAAACGGATCTTTGTGTGTGAGATGGTATGAAATAGGAGTTAGTAGCTCACGTGATTGAGAAAAGCCAAAAGTTTTAGAGGTGGTTCTGCACTGTGAAAATTACACCAACAGTGGTAGGCCAAAAAGATAATAGGAGCTGGTGAGTTATTTTTATGCAATTGGATTGGATAAAAGACGAATGTATAGGTCATCAAGCTTAACAATGAATCGTTTTTTAGTCAAACATTGCTGACATATAATCCCCGTCGCTTCAAAATTTGTATCAATGAACTCCCCAAGGCTATCGCCGTTAGCCCAAACCGTTACAATTAGGGGCATTTAAGCTCTCTCTCTCTCTCTCAGTTTTCGAAAACAATTTCTTTACAAAATAGTTTTGTATAAAA
This sequence comes from Gaultheria prostrata, assembly GCA_036023075.1. Classification (NCBI taxonomy): domain Eukaryota; kingdom Viridiplantae; phylum Streptophyta; class Magnoliopsida; order Ericales; family Ericaceae; genus Gaultheria; species Gaultheria prostrata. The sequence continues at coordinate 44,288 of JAXBDA010000918.1, forward strand.
AAAAATTCCAAAACAAAACTACTTTTTTTTTTCTTTTCTAAAACAGTTTTTTAATGGAACCCATTATTCAAAAAAAAAAAAACTTTTAAAGAAGAAAGTTTTGAAAAAATAATAAAACAGTTTTCGAAAACAGTTTTTTTTTTCAAAACAAATTAGTTTTTCAATTAGTTTTCATAAACAATAAAGTTTTGAGAACAGTTTTTTCTTTAAAAAAAATTGAAAACATTTTTAAAAAAGAGAGTTTTGAAACGGTTTTTGGAAAACTTTTTTTGAAAACATTTTTCAAAAAAACTAATCGCTTAGCTTGTAGCTGCCATTACCAAAGGGAAGGTATTTATTAATATAAAGTCATAATTTCATTAGTGCCATTCTAGTAGTGGAATAGAAACCTCTGCTTGATCCTGAATCTTTTGATCTTCTGATGGCATTCCTTCGCTGATTTATGCGCAGCACATAGTTTCCCAACCTCTACATTGAAGTCTACAGCTGGGCTAGCAGCTCCTCCTCCTCCCGCCTAGTCAGCTCCCCCGGCCGCCTGTGGAAGTGGTAGAGCCACCTAAAGTGCTTTATATAAAGTAGTCCCTAGACAAAAGGGGTACCGATTCTTGTGCCTCACAAAAAATTAACTTAATCGGATAACTGTAGGTATTCTCTTTTTTCTGAATTTTTTTTCCAAAAACAGTTTAAAAAAAAAAAGTTTTTGAAAACATTTTTAAAAGAAACTATGAGTACAGACGAAAAGGGGTACCGATTCTTGTGCCTCGTAAAAAATTAACTCAATTGAACAACAGTAAGTACTTGATCCGATATGCCAAATTTTCATTCGGACTTAGGATAAAAAGTTCTGATTGGAAGATTGGATCAAGTATTTACAATTATCCGTTTGAGCTAATTTTTTTCCAAGGCTACTCAAAAAGTTATGTAAAGATTAATGGAAGGCGCGGATCATTTGTGTGGGATCCCAGAGTGGGGCCTAGTCAAAACACAGAAGAGAGGGAGGGAGGAGGGGGGAGACAGAGAAATAAAAGAGAAGCAAAATACCTTAAATACCCCTCATTTTAACAGTTTGGGTTAATGGCGTTAGCCTTCGGGACTTGATTGATACGGATTTTGAAACGTTGACACTAAATGTCAGCAATGTTTTTATTGGGGACTAATAATGAGTTCCGATCAATACGTTGGGGACCAAAAAGGTTCATAAGCTGTGTAATAGTGCACAAATTAAATAAGAATAACCCCAGTACCACATCTAGTTTGTATGTTAACTGCATACCACAATCTAAAAAATTCTTCAAAGCTGCAAAACAAATTGTATGTATCATGCTCAACTTACAAATAAAATGAGCATCATGTAGTCATACATAAACAACAGATATCTAGAAAACCCCAACTGTCATAAACCAAGAGAATGTGGCTGAAGTGATACTAAAACACTAGAACCATGATGTATATTACACACCCAAAACTAGATGGTGTTTCTCTAGAATGTTAAGGGCTTATTCCTACTAACTCCATTCCCCTCTAGCCTTTTGTAAGTATTGATACTTCATCCATTCTTGTGTAAAAGTAATAAATCAGAACTGCTCAATAAACTATTCCAAAAACCTAGGTTGGCTTGTCCCCTATGAAATTTACTCTTATCTAGTCTCTTATCCACTAGCCAGGTAATACTGCCAAAATGCACCACAAATGAGCTCTAATTGCCCATGCATCATCATCTAAAACTTAGTGCATACTCTTAATCTTAGTTCAACAAGTTAGCAAACATTGACATTTAAACAATCCATGCCTATATTTGAGCTTAACATTCCTCAAGTTCATAACAAACAAGTTAACTATTTTCAAAAGATGTAACTTGGGAAGCACTGTCCTTAAAAAGCTGTTCCCTCCAAGGAAGCAATGCAGGAAATAGAGTAAACCCCCTAACCTCAACAGCCAATTGCCAATTTGACAATATCTCCTACATTTCAAGGTGCCTAATGGCAATCTCATGGGCAATTTGACTATTCAATTACAGCACAAATTTAACGCTTTCTAGTGCTTACTTCTGCATTTGGAATATATACAGAGTATTAGATGATGGTAGACTGTGTATTCATTAAACTAATAAGACGACCTCTGACAGAATATTGGGCTTTGAGATTTCTTTCACCAAGAAACCTTTAGTCAAGAACCTATCATTTCACAGGTCTATGTGGTTCTCATGTTCAAGGTGCATAAAGTTACTACACGCCAGGAATGGAACCAATACATCACCAATTGATATGATCAACAATACTAGATCACTTTTCTCAGTCTCTGTCAAACGTCGTCATTTTTTACAAGGTTTCTAGACATTACAAGACTTCTCCCACTTCCCATTAGTTGTTGAGACCATACCCTAGGATTCAACCAACTTGTTTCTCATGCAAAAAAATAAAAATAAAATAACTCTCTAGCAAAATGATTTTTATCATCTCTCGAAAGCATGTCCAGCTCACTTGGTGTTGGTGCATAGGTGGTGCACAGAGAAGTTCCTACACTCCTAATGATACAACTAAAATATAGCATATGAGGAAAAGTCTAGAACAGTACACCATACAGATGTGGCTGAATATGAATGCTTCAGATATTGATGACAGTAGTGGTGGTGATAACCCTTTGTTAAGAAAATTAAGAAGATTAGGAGCACATTACCTACTCACAAACACTAACAAGCAACACTGCTGGAAGAAATAAAACTATGCAAAACATCATCTGAAATAGAGCTTCAAAAATAATATAAGCATCTTTGCGGTCAAGGGTGATTATCAAACAGGAAACAAAAAGCAGTCTTCTGATTGCTTAGTACCTCTGGTAGCACTCCAGCCGGATAATCCAGGTGATCAGAGGTGACTGGGAAACCTGCCACAGGATATCCACCCAGGCTAAGTGATAGAGGTTCTGCCTCTAAAACATGTTTCTTCTCAGAATCTAAGCTTCTAAATTTGTCAATACGTTGAACAACCCTAGGTGGGAAACTCTTTGAACACAATTCATTGTCTGAATGCCACCCATTATCTTGCACACTAGATCCTACGTCCTCATGGCCGCGAGTTCCATCTTTATCTCCTTCCTCATCAGAAACGCTTCTTGCTGATTCCGTGGTACTTTGCCACGACAGATGTCTGCTAATCTCGTCAGCATTCAAGGATAAGTTCCTGACCGAAATTTCAGGAGAGGCTTCATAAGGAGAGGAAGATGAACCAGCGACTTTCCGTATTAAGCCATCGGAAACCCCCTTGAACTGGCGCACGATATCATCCACAGCATCATCCACACTTACTTTTGATTCCAACAAAAGAATGGATAATTAAAATGAATAACGTCATTGTCTAACAAAAATCAAGTAGAAAGATGAAAATCAATCAGCCAATTACTGCAACGGAAAGAGAATTAGCATAACGACAGATACGATCTGTCCTGTATCTCCAGAAAAGCAGAGCTTGTACGCATGAAGCTGATCACTAATATGGTGCATTGAAGCAATTTGTCTAAGGATAATTTGTTAATGTGCAAGGGAAGTCCAAACTGGTTAACCATGGCGTGGTTCATCAACGAAATGTCTGAGCCCAATTGCAACATAAACAAAAAATCATCTAGCCAACTAAAAGTCTTTTACTATCAAGCAATAGCCTGGGACCAAGGATCAAAATTTCTTGTTTCTTGTCCAGGACAGAAAATACATGATCCATAACTTATGTAAACAAAATTTTTTGCCTACCACCAAATCTGATACCCTATGAACTAGAAGAGATGAAAAATAGGTATAATGCATTTCATTACATAGCAACACATACGAATAAAAAAAATCCACAAACATCAGAATCTAGGATGACAATACCACATAAGACAAGCTACATACCTGCCAGGCTTTTCATTACTGAGGATGATTTTCCGAAAGAGTAATTCTTCATCACAAAGAAAACAACTATTAGACTTGACCATCAACTATGATGGGAAAATTAAACATCTTGATAACACAAAATTTCAAGAAGTGCAAACCTTTGATGAAACACTCAAGAAGTCCCACACTTCATGTTGTTCAGCTACATTAGCTATTGACAGGAGGTCCTGGGAAATACAGCAAAAACAGTATGACAACAAATTGGACAGGTACATTTATACAATTTGGAGAAGAGGGATGACTATACTTGGAGATATTTGTCAAGTTGAATACAGCGCTGATGAACGAAAGCATCCTCTGTGCTTGAGGAAAATATCCTCTTGGGAGGCAAATGTAAAGTATAGTTAGGAATGTCCTTAAGGTGACGATGTAATCTCTCAAAATTCCTGTATCTGCTGACAAAGTACATAAATGAAAAGCAAAAGGTAAGAAGATGCAGAAGAAGAGAATAATGATGAATAGATGATGAAGTAGAAACAAAACAGACAGGTAAATCACGCTGACCACTCTAGGTTTCAATTACAGCAGCCTTCGTTAGTTTAGAGAAACTACACTTACCACACCTTGGCTAACAATGAACATATCAAAGTCGGCAAAACTTCAGAAATTAGGATTTGTTCCCATTCTCTACCCTACCCCTTCCCCATACCTACCAAGCCAACCGCCATAACAACTCAATCCCAAAGTCCAGTTTCAGTTTCATCATTACTGACCAGTCCACGAACCCCCAGTACCCACCACCCTTCATTTCTCTCACCCCTACTCTACTGCCATTTTCAGCACATCAATTCCATCACCACCAATTAACAATGCCGATTAATTCCCGCTTGCTTTCAAACTTGGGAAGGCCGTCGGTCAGTCAGGATTTCTAGGTCCAAATTTTATGGTTCAGGTCGTGTCCTAGACAGATCAGGCTCACAGCGATAGACTCTCCCTTTCACATGGTGAGATCCGGCAACTAGGGAAGGTTACAGGAGAGATTCCTGTTCAGTAGACAGAGAGAGTGGAGAGTGGGTGTTCTTTGTGCTGGAATCTGGATGCAATGGTAGTGGGTGGCCAGTGAAAAGGGTTTGGCGTTTTTGGGGGAGAGAGAGAGGGCGGTGACAGCGCAACAGGGTTACTGGTTACATAAGGAATCAGGGCAGAGAGAGTGGAGAGTGGGTGTTCTTTGTGCTGGATGCAATGGTAGTGGGTGGCCAGTGAAAAGGGTTTGGCGTTTTTGGGAGAGAGAGAGAGGGTGGTGACAGCGCAACAGGGTTACTGGTTACATAAGGAATCAGGGCAGGTTTGGCATTTCACTTATTTGACAAAATGAGAACAATCTATCCAGCTATTTGGCTGACTAACGGCACATGTTTATGCGAATATAAACCTCATGGGAGCACAGTGTAAACTTGAGGAACCAGTAGTAATTTACCTAATAGTTAGGGTTGGCCGTAAATTACCAAAAAGAAAAGACCAACTGAAAAACATCCAAGAACGGATTGACCAAAGATGATAACAAAAAAATTCTAGAACTGTTGATTAATAAAGGATTAAAGTAACTTTAATCAGCACGAGGGTCAATGAACAAACACAAGCAAGGATAAACCTAGCAATTCTTTATAACAAGCATAGAGACAATGACAAGACCTTCTTTTCACAAACCAAGTGTTTCTATCTGCATCTGTCACTGCAATTGAATAAACCGCAAACGAATTTGAACCAAGTTTCTCAAAGTATGCTCCTATAACCTGTACACATTAGGCCACAGCAGAAGTTGGTGATGAGGCACAAGTAAAAGAAATCAACCTAAAGGCAAGCGAAACAGCCACAGAGGTACAGATTAGATAGGCATGAATGAAAATTGCTCTTCAACACTGGTAACTACATCGGTTGAATTTACAGAACTGCCCATATTTTATGTACACAGTACACCTCATGAAGGAAAACAGAGAGGGGAAAGTCAGGGAGTTTACCCTGCTCCTTAGCTTGGGAGTGTGACTTCCTTCACTCCGGAACACCATTTCTGAAGCACTCTTAACAGGATGCACTTCATTATGCCTGCCAAAATCTGGGCTATAGAACTCAGAAATGATGGGTCCAACGCCCTCATTTGTGATTGCTTTTTCCATATTAGGTTGAACTTGAAGGGCAGAAGTGCTATTTGATCTCTTAAGCCCAAACTTATTCCCAATAGCAGTACTAGAAGCAGTATCCTCCAATCCACCAACAAGAGATGCTCTGCTGATAGAATGATGCTTGTTCAATCCATGAGATAAATGCATCATATTGTTGTTACCTTCACTTAGTCGAGTCTCTGTACGTGATCTTGGTGGTAACTTCACCAGAGCTTTATTTTCTGTAGGAGACGAAATTTCAGGCCTATGAGTTGAAATTTCTTTACCGGAACTTTTTGTAGGTTGAACACTATTTAGTCCTGAACCCTTTGAAACAGGAGCCTGAAGCCCTCCTGCAGCACTCTTCTGAACTTTCTTTCCATAATTTCTTCCCTTGGCCCACATGTTCTCAAGATTTTCAGGCATTAGAACCTCTGTTCTTCTCTGGGTAGCTGCCTCTATCATTCGCGCCCAATCAGTGGGCCGTGGTTGCATTGTTTCCTCACCATGTAGATTCAAATTTTCTGAAGCATCCAGGGAAATATCCTTCTGATTGTCAATTCCTGACATCGCCAGATTGGTTCCTTGATCATAGGAAGATGCATTTCTCCTAGAAGTAAGTTCATTTGGTACGACCTCTGTAGCAACAGACTGATCAATGGTATGACCTCCTACATTAGGTGGCTGGTCATCACCTGCCGCTTTACTCCCATCATCCTTAGTAGCAAGGAAGATATACTCGATCAACTCATTAACGTACCTGGAAACAAGTAAAGGTTCAAACAAAATGGAACTATTTTTAGCAAAAGGTCATAATTAGTGTACTTCTCCAAACAAAATGGAACTATTTTTAGGGAAAGGTCATAATTAGTGTACTTCTCAACAAAACAAAATGTGGTTATTGTTGGATCACCAACTCTCCCCAAGCTATAGCTATTAGGAAATGGGCCCTACAACATATATGAAGCTATTCAACTCCATCTCTCATGTGCAATCCCACCTTGCGCATAGCATAATACAAATGGAGAACAGGTGCAATCGGAGAGACTTTGAATGCAAGACCACCAGAATAAAAGATCTGATACCATTTTGATCCATCAATTCTCCCAAAAGCTTAAAATGTTAGCAAAATGAGCGCAACAATGTATATCAAGCTATTCAGTAGTCATTTAGTCCTTAAATATATAACTCAGAAATCACAGATTGTAAGAGATTTGGCATTAAGTCAACCTTGCTTTATTTGATTCAATATGTGAAAATAAAATTGTAACTGAGCAACGTTCACATAAAATTGTCCAGAAGTCTCCTAAACACCAAACAAATGAGCAATTCGGTACTAGGGACAGACTAGCACAGTCAAAATGGCAGAATCTGCAGTCCACTTCCTAACACGTGTGAATTTACTCATGTCATGACAAATGTGTGGGAGAGGGGCTATAGATCTTGGTCTGTGGAAAGGGCAGTTCCCATATCAGAAAACAATAAGATTCTGCAATTGCTATTGTAAACATAGAGGAATACAAGAAAATAATACATTTAACTATTTAAGAGTCCAATGTGGGAAAAGGAGTAAAGGACTCTCGATGAAGCTTTTTCAGCTGTGGAGCCTTGTTCGGACATTGAATGTCACAAAGTACCGCTTAAGAATCCAATGTGAAAGAAAAGGACTCTTGATGAAGCCCTCCCCACCTATCCTTGCCGCAAAGTCGCTAAGCTACCTTCCCAAAATTATCCTATTTTTTATTGTAAACTTAAATTGCATTCAAGAATGTCAACTTCATCCTAAAGAGAGGATATTCTTGTCTTAGAAGACGAAAACTGTATTGATAGGTACAAAACAGGGGAGCAACTATAAATCCTATGCAAATACGAGATGCTCAAAACAGAAACTCAGAAACAATCACTAGATACAATTTTCAAAGCAATTTGTAGTTTGTTTTTAGCTTTCATGCTGATTCTTTACACCTTAAACTTTTTACCTTTGAAAGCAATTAAATTTCTGATTTCATCTCTTCATCTTTTCGATTTCGCAACTGACCTAAAATTGTTCAAGAATGCTTTGTAGTTAGCTTATGGTGTTTGGTTGGTACTTGGTAATCGGAACAATAGGTGGCAGCTATGTTTACATGCGCGCGCGTGCATGCGTGTGTGTGTGTGTGTGTGTGTGTGTGTGTGTGTGTGAGAGAGAGAGAGAGAGAGAGAGAAATGTGTTGAAATGGGTTCAAGCTTGGAGAGGAGAGAGAGGATGAGAGAAGGACCAAATCGGGGAACTGGTAAATAGAAACTCAATTGGGCTGTGACAAGGGAGATATCAATGAGCACTGTAAAATGACTTACAAGAGTTTCCACCCTAAGTCAATTTCCCTCAATAGCCCAAAAAGATTTCAAGGGGAAAAATAATTTGCCTATGAATTGTACAACCAAATACTGGAAAATAGGTAAAATATTTTACCAGAAAACATTTTACGGTCAAACAAAAGGAGCCTAAATGAGAATGAAATTTATAATCACTCACATTGGACTTGCAAAATTCATTATAGGTTGCATCACCACGCAAGTTACAAGCTCTCGGGCAATGCATCGCACCAGGGGACATTGAGCTTCTCTTGGTCGTAGCACTACAGCTAACAACCCACCAACAATACGTTGAAGAACCTGCAACAGGTTAAAGCATCATATTGCATAGCAATAGCCAATCATAAAGTCAGAAAGATTTTCATCAGGACACTCCACTCACACCTTGTACTCACACTCTGGAGATATTAATGCAGGGTGAAGCTCCTTGGAAACCGTAAGATGGTGTTTTAAGCGTTCATCCCTTTCTTCTGATGACAGTGTTCCCATGACCTCCACACCAATAGCAGCTTGGTTTCTTCTGAAAAGATCTAGGTGATCCCCTACCAAGTCAACTACATCCCTGTTACAAAAACAAACAAATACTTCCATTTTCACTTCATAACAGTGCGCAATCCAATGGACTTCATAGAGGCCATCAACAAAAGTATAGCAACTTAAGCTGAAAAATACCTAGTCAACAAGTCAACTAAGTTTATCTCTTTGACCCTTCCCGATATTTCACCAAGAACGTCCATGATTATCGCGTGCATGAGTTGAGGAGCCTCCTTATCTGGTGTAATATCTGAATACCATAAATCTGTAACAAAATCTTGCAAGAGTTTGTTGACAAACTCCTTCATTGAAGCCTCTACAATGGGAGAGTCAATTTTTTTCTTCCATCTTGGTGGAGGCGGCAACGTTGAAAGTCGAGAATCATTCACAGACAGCTGCTTCTTTCCTAAGATCGATAAATATGTTTGCTTGCGAATTTTACGCACTTTCCAATGGAACTCCACCTCATTGAAAAGAATCCGCAATAAAGAAACAAATAGTATTGATATAGGAATATTCATCCACATTGATTTACTCGTATCTACAAGGAACCAACAAAAGTTTAGATACACAATGCAATGCACAATAGTCAAATCAAACGAAAGAGGCAAGATTTTCAGAATCAAGTACCTCACTAAGAAAAAACAAAAACTACCAAAAAAGAAAAGAATATCAGCAAATCGACATTTTAAAACACGTTTTCCAACAGCCACTGTAAGCAGATAGAATGATTTATCCTCTCACCTCGTGTTTTGGAAGATATTACGAGCAAAGGAATCAGAAGCGCTGAATTCTTAATGACTACATGGGATAAGAGAAAACCAGTAGCGACTCCCGGACTTAGAGCATCATTAGTGGTATACTCAAAAACAAAAATACTTAAAGATGAGTATTTTGATACTCAAAAGAAGCTCACAATGGTATTTGGATAAATACTCAAAGTTAACAATATTTTTTACAAATACTCAACTTTTGGCATTTGGATACTCAAAGTTAACAACATTTCTCAATAACCAGAACTCAATAACCCAATTTTGGGGACCACACCCTATCAAAAGTAACAACATTCTCTCTCCATTTTTCAAATACTTAATTCAAAAGTTAGTTTTTTGCACTTTCTCTAAAAAAATTGAAATTATCAATTTTTAATCTTTACCAAAATATATTCAAGATTAATCTCATTTTAAAGATATTGTGAATATCTTTTAAATGGTACTAATATTATAAAAAGTATATGTACAAATTTAAAGTTGTGCCCATTTTATGAATAAAAATAAAGTGAATAGTACTTTTTTTATTTATTATGGACACAAATGAACCATTGTAGAAGGGTAGATACTCAAACTTATAAACCCATTAAATGAATACCCAAAATGTGATGTGTCAATATTTGAGTATCCATATTTGAGTATACCACTAGTGATGCTCTTATAATGAGTGGTGACATAATTTAGGACACGGGGATCCTGTAGAGAGCCCCCTCCCTACAGGTTTGTAGGGAGCCTCATCTAGCCATCCATCTCGGCAATGGACGGCTCAGATTAAATCCAAGCCATTCGTGCCGAAACGGACGACCAGATGGGCACCCTACAACCCTGTAGGGAGGGGCTCCCTACAGGATCCCAGGCCCCCAAATTCCATAGTTTATAGCATCACTTATCTTTTTGTTTTTGGTAATGAAGAGTGTCTCGATGAACCGGACTAATCTCTTTCTATATTTTCTAACTATTTCATTTTTCTAAAACAAAATTCCCACCTACAAATAAAGAAAATAAAGAGTCAAGATAAAAGAGGGACTCGGGGATGAGGTTGCAGCAATCCGAGCCATCCATCTTTGTTTTGGACGGCTGGGATTTATCCAAACAATGAATGGTTCAAATTTAAAAGAGATGGATTAAATCTGGGCCATCCAAGACAAAGATGGACGGCCAGATTGCCACAGCACCGACCATGGCACCGTTTCCGCAGCACCATCCCCCGTTCTTGTCCATAGAAGAGATGTTGGCTTCGTTTTTTTTTTTTGATGGGACTTTATAAGGAGATGTGGGTTTGAGGAAAAAAAATAGAGTATGTACTCTTGTAGATGGGTTAAGAAAGGAGAGAGTGATAGAAAAGGGGGAAACATTGTAGGGTAGGTGAGCTTTCTCTGCATTAGTTACCTAGCAGCTGTTGAGCTGGAACATGCCAGCTATAGGATGTAATTTAAACATGACCAATGGGTTCAAGAGGTTTTTCTAGTGGTGTCATCACACTAAATGATTTTCAAAAAGTGAAAAACTAGACTCAGTAAAATTTTGGACTTTCCAGTTGAGTGGGTTCAGTTGACACCCCTCATTGTACATTGGCGTCGCCCCTGGAGAAAACAATGGACTCCACTTAAATAAGCACACAATTCACCTACTTTAATTGAGTTGAGATGAATAATGAAAACCTAATTGAGGTGTTAAATTGTCATCGCTATGAATCAAAATGCAAATTCAACAGCTTATTGGTCTAGAGAATTACATTTGGATGATATTGCAAGCAAACAAATCTAAGAACTTAAAATGGAAACCTAATTGAGCTTAAATTAATATTGGTTCACATATTCATGCATATTCAACAGTTTCTTGGTCTAGAACCCCTAAAGGTTTGGCCTAGTGGTCAGGGCTTGGCACTTGGGTGTTTGCTCCCTCCTAGATCTCAAGTTCGAAACTTCTTAGGCGATATCAACTCTTGTGCGGCCAATCCATACGGGCATTTCCACTGCTTTAAATGGAATCCCACTAGTGGATGGTGGCCCGAGCACACGATATATCAAATACAGTTACTTGGTCTATGTATCTACGATTCGGTGGTATTACAAGCAAAGAAAACCGTTGTTCTGAGTCTCCAACGCTTACTTCGGATAAGAGTAAAGACTGGATTGCACTAACCAAAGCACCCAATTCGACTACTACACCTACATTAGATCACATTTTTCAAAACTACAATATGTAATCAATGCTAGACCGATACTACAATAATTGACAATCCAAACCCTAATTGAGGTCGTTTCACATGAGAATGCTAACTCAACAGTTTCTTTTCCCCAAAGCAACAAACCATGCTCAATTCTAACACAAGTACAGAAACCAAATCAAGTAAATTCCTCAGGTATACAAAAAGCTTGGGAGTTGAATCGAAATTGAAGAACTCACGTGTCAAGAAGTATGATACGGAGAAGATACATAGTACCCAGTAAACGGTTCGAAGCTTGAATTCTTCGATCAGATCTTGTACCGTTTCCATGGCCTTCATTTGTTCTCAAATTATCCGTGAACAAAACATAACCGATCCCAAACGGTTATAACGACAAAACATAATCGATCGGTCGGGAAATCGTGTTCGAATTTAATTTTCCAGAGCGTATCTGTGGTGTGTGTTTATGTCGTCTCTCGTCAGCTGGACCCAGCTGGTTACGGCTGAGAGAGAGAGGGAGAGGAGAGAGAAACGTGCGAGAAAGGTGAAATCGTCGTTATTCTCATGGCACTTTCTAGAGCCGTTGATTCGGAGAAGCTTTCTTCAGGTACCCTTGAAGCTAGGGGTTGTTCCACTAAGATTAGTTTTTTGATTTTTTTGGTTTTTTATGTGAGAGGTCGTAATACGCGTTTGACTTTTGTGGTTTTTGTGGTTTTTTATGTGATGTATTGTGAGGGGATGACCTGTCTTGAAAAACGCAATAAGCTGGCTTTTGGCTTTTTGAGTTAGCGGAACGGGGCCTAAATGTTGGTTTGGTTTTTTTTAGCGGACAATCGGCCAAAAGACCATGTTTACGCCAAGTTTTCCATTTACTAAAATTAATAATTGATAAAATAAAGTGTTTAGCGAATGAAAAATTAGGCCTAAGTGGTGTTTAGTTGAACGATTAGGTGTTCAGACCAGTTTAAAAAATGATTTTTCACCTTCGATCAAGATATACTCATTCCATTTATTATTTCAATGAACGAAATTATTCATTTCGTCCAATTTCTCTTGTTATAAGACCACGTAAAAATATCTGATTTCTCTTGTTAGAAGACCACGGAAAAATATATTTTAATCAGACATAGGCAACTTCATCTGGATTTTTATTTATTTCCTATAAAATTCACACTAAAAAGTTTTAATTCTTGGATCAACCAACCGATATTGGATTGAACTCAAATTTTGCATAGGCTCCTAAATGGATCTAAACAAATTGAACTGTATCGATCATCAAAATGCGACATAAAATGCGTATACCTTCGCGAGGGTGAACAAAATTGCTCTCGGCCAGTTTATGCAAATTCGCCAACCAACAAGACTAAATCCTTTCGTTTGGTTACTTTGCTTCACAATAAATTAGAGTTGTGTCCGTGCGTATCCATTGACATAAACCTACAAGATATAATGACAAATCATTTCTTTGTGATCAAAGAAATTCATTTGTAACTGTGAGTTGAATCAATGAAGAGATGAAATTAAAAAAAAAGATCAAAGAGTTTAAAAAACATTTTGGAACAAAGAAATAGAAGAACGAAAGTCGTATAGATTCACAAGGACTCTATGGATAGAAGATATCCAAGTAAGTCTGAGGATTCAATAATATTTCAAATTCAAAGTTCTTAGTTAGCATGAATTTTAGTGATGGAATAATTCCTTCATTGTTGATTGTATCATTAACCATTTTTTTTTTGGTACAAGGAACTTCTCGTGAATCCACTGATTTCTGCCGCTTCCGTTTCTTTCTTTCGCAAAAATACATAAGATTCAAGAGCAATTATACCAAGAAAAATCAGTACTCGGTTTTGAACCATAAGTCATCCTTTCAGGAAGAACGAGTAGTAGTGTCACTTACTACTTTATTTATATATTATATATTCGAATTCAAAATTCATGCAAAAAAGAAAAAAAGCATTTACTTTTATATTAAAACAATAATATAGCCATTGTCAAGTGATCTATCTATAAGCTTTTTTAATTTCTGTTTTTCTTCGTAATATCGTTTCATAGGTTAAGGAACTTCATCAAAAATGCTTTGAGTCTCCGATACGGAAATTCAATTTCTTGCAGATAGATTATCTATCTGACGCAGTGGAATTAATAGCCACTGTCTATTTTTCCTCCTTTCTTATAAGTGGAATAGTTTTCTATACGATATATATTCATTTTTTTGTTCGATTCGCTGCCATTCCAGTCGAATAAGTGAAATAAATCAACCTTTATCTATTTCACTTATATATAATATATAATTAATATTCATCATCCCACCATATTTCATTTGAATAACAGGTATGTGCCCAAGCAACAAAGTGTTTGAACACAAACAGGAAGGGTGCGGGTTGCATAATTGCACAAAGAAATTCATAATAAATTCCAATTGAAGGCAGAGCACGTACCTTCTTTTAGTGATAAGATCGTGAGGATCCAAAAAGCGTTTGTTGCGCAAAGTTTTTCGACTAGTCCAGAAGAATTGAACGAAGAATGAGCCTAGAATAGCATAATGATGCGATGAGTCTCCATTACGGAAATTCGGCTTCTTGCAGATAGATTATCTATCTCACGCAGTGGAATTATGATCGTTATTAATATAGTTCTTCACAATAAATTAGAGTTGTGTCTGTGCATATCCATTGACATAAACCTATGGTGGGTATGATCATAAATCCACAAAAGAGTCCCGCTCCAATTACTCTATCGAGTATCTTGTCAAGCATCTTAAGCAAAAATTATGGCCCTAAGACTACCATTTTGACCACTAATAGGCATATTAATAGAACTATTCTTATCTCTATTCCATAAAGGAGCCACGGTGTTCCCCCCCGGACCGCCCGGATCCCACAAGTGAATCGAAAGTTGGATCTACATTGGATCTCACCTAAATCGCCCCATCTATCCTCCTGAGGAGGAGTTTGGTTTTTGCATCAATCAAATATAATGATAAATCAATTCAAACAAAATGTCAAGCTCTTCCGTTAAGGGAAGGGAAAGAAACAGAAGAAAGATAAAAATCAATTCAATTATCTATATCTATACTTCCTTTAAAAGTTGGATTTGTTTCTTAAGAATGCATCTAGTTCCTTCTTGACTTCGTTAGTTATGAAACGCTGCTTGCAACGGCAACGACGCTTACTACTCTCTCTCTCTCTCTCTCTCAAAGCATAGACATCGAGTCTTGCTTCACTTCACCATTACTTTATTTTATTTTTCTAACTGTTTTCTGATTAAGAGACCATAACGTTCGCGCAAACTTAATGATCATATTCCTTTCATTTGATTTGCATGCTAATCAGGACCAGTTCTGATATTTTGGAGGCTTAAAGTTAATTTAAAAAATGGGCCCCTATGTTTATTAACAAAAAAAACTATTCAGTAGACATGACTAATATAAGGTTAAAAAATTAAAATATGGTACTTTAGCTTTATAATTTGAAAACCAACCTTAAAAAAACTATACCATTAGAAAATAAACAAATTAAACATAATGAAGTACCGCTCATGTAGTGTGTGTAACACCACACTCCAGCTGACCTGCTAACTCTTAGCCTAATCACGTGGCTCAAAAGGTTAACCTCAAGTTATACAGTAGGCAATAGCTGGTGGCAAAACCACATATGCTAATTTCATTTTCCCACATCCCGACGTGAGACTAACAGTGCCCCCAAGTGGGCTCTCACACTGCATTTCTCTAACTAATCATGTGATTAATTTTAACTGTAAGAAAGAATACTGTTTTTAACCATAAGAAAATAATTTATTTTAAACCCCTTTTATCAAATTTTCCTGATGAAGAGGTTCTACTGTTATATATTATCTACACCTAATCTAACATGAGGGAAAAAAGAAGAAGAAAAAAAGCATTTCGCCAAAAGGCCCTTGTGTGTTTCAAACTTAGCACTTCATGTTTTATTGAAATCGCATAAACCATTGTTCTCATAACTCGAGATGCACTTAAGTGCGGAATAACTAATGTATATTACATTAATGTCTCATCTGGAAAATGAATCCCTAGTTTTGTTTAGGGTGAGGCTATTTGCATCCCGGTTTCGACTTCATACATCCCGATTGTTATATACCTCCCGGGGTGACGCGGCAAATTTACATTTTTGCTACAAGTATCCCGGTAAATTTCTCAAATTACCATTTTCTAATTTTTCCCCCAAATTTGAAACAAAAACTCTTCCTCTTCCCTTCCTCTTCCCCTCCCACCAGTGAACTTCCCCATCCATCCCACCCCACACCCATCACCACCGACCCCCATCACCAACGCCACCCCGAGATTCTGATCGGCGACCACCACCCCTTCTCCTCCACCAAGACCGATCAAAAGGTACCGATCTAATTTGGACTAAGGAGGTTGAAAAATTGGTAATGATTTGATCGTAAGATATCGCCAAAATGGATCCTAACGGGAATTGAATATCCAATGTCTTTACCATATTCGGTAAACAATTCCCGAAAAACGTAAACTTTGTCAGCAATTATAAGTCGAAACATGGTTCGGATATTATCTTCCGAAAGTTATGATATATTTCGGGGTTTAACTACCGAATTTGTTGTACAAATTCGATAGTTAATTACCGAAAATATGGACATTTTTTGGGACTATGCTACCGAAAACAAAGCGAACGCAGATCTCTCCTACAAATTAATGGGTTAACTCTTGGCTCATTTTTTGGTCGAAAATCTTCTCTTTCCACTTCCGTGCTTTCTTGCATTGCTCGATCTTCTCTATTGGTGGAGTTTGAAGTTTCTCCATTACTCTCCAAAATTTCTTCTTCAAAATGTAATGAGCGAGATTTTTTTTGGATTTTTTGTTGAGACAGATGAGAAAGGAGGAGGAATGTGTTTGGTTTTGATTGGTATTGAGTATTGAGGAGAATGAATGATTTAAAACCTAAAGAGAGGAAGAAGAAGATGGTTGTGAAGAAGAGGGGGAAGAAGAAGAAGAAGAATATGAGTAATTTTAAGGGTGAGATTGTCTTTTTGCATGAGGGGATTTGGTATTTATTTTTACCGGGCTATATGTAGTAAAAAACGGGATGCAAATAGCCCACCATTTGTTTAAATTTTGGAGGCCTAAAGTCGCCGCACTTGCGGGTTTACCTCAACACTGGCCCTGCTGCTAATTATTTGACACAATGATCCCATGACATCTCAATTTCAGCATTACTTTATTTTCATGTCTTCTGACAGTTGACGAAGGCTATATATCCCTCGTGCAAAGTTATAGGTTGTATATCCCTCATGCAAAGTTGTTAACAAAGTTCTTTTCGTGTGATTTGCCTACTATTTGTTCAATACAACGATCCAATGACATTAAAAACGCTCACCCACGCATAAATTGGTAACTGAATCCGCCTTCAGTGTATAATCCCCAAGTTTGATGGATCATTGTTCTCACTGTAATGGACTTTGATTCATGACAACTGCTTTTGGATGCTCTTTCTAGGTAATAGGGTGGGTGCTGTGCACCCCTCGGTCGTTCGATTGTGTTTTGGACGGTCCGGATGTATTTTAATATTTTACTCATAAAAGTAAATCAAAATTAAATTAAAATTGCCGAATGCATCCAGGCTATCCAAAATATGATCGGACAGCCGAGGAGGAGTGCACAACACGGTGCATAGTACTCAAGTGCACAACACCCACCCCAAGTCCCTCTACTTCATAAACAATTATGCTTTGCTGATTTATCTTCATTATCCCCCTAAATGCATTTGTTTCCTTTTCTCGTGTCCTTTTGCTCATCAGTTTATTCATTGCCTTGTTAACGTTGTTATTAATAATGCATTTTTCGTTTATTCATTTTTTATAACCGGGTGCCGGGCTCAACTTATGTTTGTAAATGACATTCTCCAAATAATAATCGCATGCATGAATGTTCTAGAATTGATATCTAATTCAAAAATCCAGTAACATGCTTTTCTTTTTTTAATAAGATAAGATTACTTAGCATTGAGGTGAGAAATTGCTTGCGACTTAGCGTTGTTGTAGTTAGCGTCGCCCCAAGCGTAGGGCTAGGTCGTTGCTAGCATAGTAACCCGGCAAGACCGGGGTTGATTTCCCCAGGGACCGAATGCTACCGGCATGAGATTTGACTTGCAATGGAATTTGGCGTTAAGACGGCCAACTTTTATAGTGGATTTGTGTGGTGATATATCTCTCTACTTGTAAAAAGCTAGAAAATTGAGTTTTAACACTAGTTTAAAGGCGGCATGGTCTAGGGGTTCACCCCATCCATAACCTAGGCCGTTCAATTTCTTCTCAAGATAACTCAAATGGGAAACGTGATCTTCACGTTCCCATTCGGAGGGTTTAACAATTGTAATCATAATTTGATCAAAAAGTGAGTTTGCTAATGGATTAAACCCTTTGAAGCATTTTATCAAACATGTAGAGTGCCATAGCTCTAAGCATCACATGTGCCATGTCAATGTCTACATGTGATCAAAGAGATTAACAACCAACATTTTGGATCACAAAAATCAGGCTTAAGCCGTTTACAAACAATCTATGAAGCACCAAGTGAGAAGAAATCGAATATACCTAGGCCATGGGTTGGAGATCACCCCATGACCAAGCCTAATAGACTACTCAACCATGATTAAACTAAACAAAAGAGAAACTATGAAGGGAAGAGAAAACATCTTTAAATTGAAATTAAACTTGAGATTTATAAAGAACCAAAGAAATTGAGCAACATTCATGTAGGTCAAAGTATCATAAACTAATTAACGAGCCTCCAATCTAGAGAGAAGGGAGAGCAAAAACTAGGAAGGAGGTAGAGAGAGAAGGTAATTAAAACATAAACCTAAAAATATGAGTTTAGAGGCCTTTATAGCCCTCAAAAGACGTGCTAAACTTATTACAAAATTGCCCTTAATAGTCTCTTGATCGCCAACTTTTCGCCCAGAATTTTGACGCTTGAACCTGTTCAAGGGTTTTGCTTGAACCTGTTCAAGCATGGTTTTTAACATTCTGTTTTGAGGGAACCTGTTCAAGCGTTTTGATTGAACCGGTTCAAGCATGGAAAAATGCTCTCGTCGCTTCTCCTTGACTTCTTGACCTTCCGGCGTCCCGAGCTCTAGCCATATCTTCATTTATTGGCTTGAGGGACTTGGTGGCGGTGTGCCACATTGCCTTGAGTCCTTCCGAAGTTGGGGTGCTCCCCATAACGCATCAACCGCACCTTAATTCTTCGTTTCACCTGAAACTCATCAAAAACACCACTACGCGTAATATCAAACATATACGGCTAAAGTATGCGCATGTGTGAGATCAAAGTGGGTGAATTAAGCCCTATTAGTAACACTTTTGAGGGCTTATCAGAAATAAATCGAAAAGTTCAAGGATTAATTGCATGTCTTGATTGATCATGCATCAAAATTCATTGACCATCATCAATTATGATTGCCTCCATCATAAGTTGTGGAGTGCTAAAAATCATTACCTTAATTTTAATCCAGTTAGCGTATGTCACGTTGAGAAGTATCATTAAAAATAATACATTTAACCGTATTTGCGCAATAAGTTCAATGTTATCCATCCACTTGACTCCCGTCATAAATAATTGCTTACATCTACAATAGAGACAAATATGTCTTTGGTTATCCACATCAACTGTTCGATACAATTGCTAAACATAAAGAGACTTCCCCAAAGCAATTGCAATGTAGCTGAAAAACCTTCAGTAGTCCAGAATTCAAGAGGGACATTGGAGAAATGAGCCCAAATAGGGATGGAACTCACCTGCTGCTCCTTATGTAAAACCATTTGAGGCATCAAAGAATCAGTACTTCCCAATTAACTTAATCAAGCTAAACATGAATATGTCTTTAAACTGTGGTAGTGGAATTGAAGCGGCAAGTGTAGCCATTAACCAAATACACTTTTTGGGTAAATTAGGCCTTTTTCTTCCTAAAATATTGATATGGTATTTTTCTTTGGTGCGCGCTATTTTTTTTTCTCATTATTTATTGTTTAGTTTTTCGTAAAACAAATTTAAGAGCAAGGATTCGTCTCGACCAAATGAATTGTAAGAATGTAAAAAAATGACCAAAAGAGAGATGTTTAAAAAAAAAAAAATGTCATTAGCGGACTTTTTTTTTTATTTTACTTTTGATCATAATTTTTATTTTTTGAACTCCTTCCGCCGAGACGAATGATTAATCTAAAAAAACTAGACGTAAATTTAACAAAAACTTAAAAAAGAGGACCAAAAGTACCGAAATAATTTTTTCCCGAAATTCTCATAGGTAAATGATATAGACATTGCAAAGTTTTCATTTCAAGGTAAAATACCCACCATTATAACCCGTGATTAGAAAATGCCATATCGCATCTAGCTGAATAGATTTTCTGTTTAAAATTCTACGTATCATTATGTGGTGCTTCATACTAATAACAAAATGTTGTTACACCCCTTATTTGTGGTGCGGTTGGCCTCGATAAGCACTAGCTGTAGTAACGGTTCCCACAGTCAGAAATCTCTATTGGCAAGATCGTGGCAACCAACAAACCAAAAATAGACATGTAGAAGTCGTGAATAGTCAAGGAGATCATCCAATCCATTACCCAAATCTTCCTTCTCCAACTAAAAATATCAAAGTCAGGAATTATCTAAGCAGTTGGTAAGGGAAGACTTGGTCATATTCCATTTTTAGCCCTTGTTCATCTCCTTCCATTGAAATCAACCGAAATCGAAGGAACCCTTCTCTAAATTCATGGAATTCTTTGTGGTTCACAAAGAATTCCATGAATTCCGGTGGTAAAATTAGCAACCTTTCGTCAACAACCGTTGAAATTATCCTCCATATAACATCTTCCCTCCCCTATTCCATGCCTCCTATAAGCAGCCTTGGGCCTGTCCAAGGTAGTCTACCATGGCTTTCATTTCTCAAAAAACAAAGGCCTCAGGCTGCTTCCTTTTAATCTCCATCTTCATTTCTTCCTTATCAAACATTGTTGTGGCAACCAATGATGCCCCGGAGACTGACAATCTTCCCCCTCAATTCGAATACGAAATCGAACTTCACATCACCTTCGCCAACGCGAGGCTAGAGAAAGCACACAAGGCTCTCCAGTCATGGAAAAAGGCAATTTACTCCGATCCATTGAACATGACCGGCAATTGGGTAGGAGCCGATGTTTGTTCCTACAACGGCATTTTTTGTGCCCAGGCTTTGGATGACCCTAAGGCTACTGTTGTTGCCGGGGTTGATCTTAACCATGGTGACATAGCCGGCAACCTACCGTCAGACCTCGGCCTTTTGACAGATGTTGCATTGTTCCACATTAACTCAAATAGGTTCTGTGGCGTCGTTCCTGATACCATCAACAATCTTACGCTTATAAGCGAATTTGATATCAGTAACAATCGCTTTGTTGGTCCATTCCCAAAGGTTGTTTTGGAACTACCGAATTTAAAGTACCTTGATCTAAGGTACAATGAGTTCGACGGGCCATTGCCTCCGGAACTATTTGAGAAACCCTTAGATGCGGTGTTTGTGAACAACAACCGGTTCACATCCACAATCCCCGATACTCTAGGGAAGTCACTGGCTTCCGTGGTGGTGTTCGCTAACAACAAGTTCAGCGGTTGCATTCCTAGGAGCATTGGGAACATGTCAAACTTGGACGAGATCGTTTTCATGAACAATGGCATGGACGGTTGCCTGCCCGAGGAACTTGGGTCCCTCGGAAGGGTGTCCGTCGTTAATCTGGCTAACAACGACTTCGTCGGGTTCTTACCGAAAGGCTTAGGAGGGCTGAAGAGCGTTCAAGTATTGGATTTCACGGGAAACAAGCTGACTGGAGCGATTCCCGATAGCGTCTGCACCTTGCCGAGCTTGAAAAATTTTACGTTCACGGATAATTATTTCAAGAGAGTAGGGCAGTCATGCTATTCACAATCAAAGGTGGTTGTGGTGGATGATAAAATGAATTGCTTGGATGAAAAATCAAAACAGAAGTCCAAGGATGCTTGTTTGGCTGTGGCGAATAAGCCTATTGATTGCAGCAAAAAGTGTGGGGGTGATGGTGATCAGCCCAGCCCATCTTCATCAAATGACGTGCCAAAACCACCACCAAGTCACCACCACACAACGCCCACCCCGAAACCCCATAATCCACCAAAACGCACTCCATCGCCGCCAATTAACACCCCAAAAGCACAACCTCCGCCGATACCAACTCCAAAACCCACTCCATCGCCGCCAATTGACACCCCAAAACCACAACCTCCACCGATACCAACTCCAAAACCCACACCGTCACCACCGGTCACTACCCCATCAACACCCAAACTTAACTCACCACCAACCCTGAAGCCAAACCCACCACCTATATTTAGGCCAACTAGTCCCACACCAGCTCCTGAACTGCCTAAGGTTTCCGTTCCACCTCCTACTGTTAAACCACCTACCACAACCCCATCTAGCCTTCCGCCTAAGCCATCACCTACTCCAACACCGGTTAAATCCCCCTCACCACCAGTTTTTTCACCTAAACCATCCCCTGAACCGGTGAAATCATCTCCACCACCACCGGTTCAATCCCCACCACCACCTGTTCAATCTCCACCACCACCTGTCCACTCTCCTCCACCCCCGGTTCAATCTCCGCCACCTCCAGCACCTGTTCAATCTCCACCACCACTCGTCCACTCTCCTCCACCCCCCGTTCAATCTCCGCCACCTCCGGCACCTGCTCAATCTCCACCACCACTTGTCCACT
>JAXBDA010000919.1:0-66896 GCA_036023075.1 Gaultheria prostrata
GAGAGACAAGAGAGAGAGAATAAAAAAAAAAAAAACAGCCAGCATAGAGGGGGGAGGAGAGAGAGAATAAAAAAATGGGTAGGGAGTGAATAGTGACTCCCTAAATGGGGGGATTTTTAGGGAGGCACTATTCATTTTTGTATTTTAGGGAGGGGTTTAGGGAGTTTGTTGGAGCCTAATATTGGGGTTTGGCTCCCTAAAATAGGGATAGGAGCCAATTTAGGGAGTTTGTTGGTCTTGCTCTTAAGTCGGCCAAAGTTTTATACCGCGCGGCAAAAGTGTCAATACCTTATGGCACTATCCTCCACCGTACGGCACTTGTGCCAACATTTTCGTGGGCAGCAAACTGCCACAACTTTTGACCAAGAATTCCTGCCATAATTATGAAGGTCTAGGCGTTGAAAGTAGTCTATGGCAGTAGCCCACATCAAGTTTTGTTTTGGGAGCAAGTATGATTGGGCACCAAGTCTACTTGGAAAATCCTCATCTATAAATACCAATCCATTTGAGAGGAAAAAAACGAACGAAGGCTGCCAAAATTATCCTCTTTAAAAGTTCTAAAATTCAAGTCCCATCCTATGTAGCATTCCACCATCTCAAAACTCAAAAAAAATAGTCATACCTACTGTACCCGAAAATCCCAAAACAACAAGTCCTAATAACCTCTGGAGATTCTTGTGTCAAGATCCAATCCATGCAGTACGAATTCATTCACTATTTTGTAATTGTGGTGTCCTAGATTTTTGGTGTCCCTTCTCTTGACTCCTTTCACCGGAACGAGATGAATCTAGCCTCCAAGGATGCTCCTGCACACGTAACGCCCGGTGTTAGTGCCCAACCTGGCCGAAAGTTGGCCAGAGAAGGCACTCCGACAGTCTAGTGAGAGGTTGAAGAAGAGAAACCAAAGGGAAGTAGAATTGAGTAGGGCTAGAGTCAATTGTGTACCTTCTAGGGTTCCCCTCTCTTCCTTTATATAGGCTCCCTTGACTTGGGCTCCAAGCTCAGGTGCAGATTGGTAATTAGGTTCGAAGGACGTCACCACCTCGGATGACATCATCCATGACGTGTCAGATGAACTGCCTTCCGCATTTCCCGCGAGTCACTTCGGGTATGCCCGGCTCGGGTGACTCGTCCAGATCGATCATGTCTCGACGAGTCATTTCATGTTTACCCGGCTCGGATGACTCGTCCGGATCAAATTCGTCTCGTCTTGGCCAAAACGCCGATTCATCATCTTTTGTGATTTGAATCATACCAACTCGGTACGGTTATATTGGGCTCGGTTGACACCGTCTCGGTAGGATCATATTGACTCGGATTGCACCGTCTCGGTACGGCTTCGGGTCACACCGTCTCGGTACGGTCATGTTGGCTCGGCTCGGATTGCACCGTCTCGGTACGGTCATATTGACTCGACTCGGATTGCACCGTCTCGGTACGGTCATATTGACTCGGCTTCGGATTGCACCGTCTTGGTACGACTTCGGGTCACACCGTCTCGGTACGGCTTCGGGTCACACCGTCTCGGTACGGTCATGTTGGCTCGGCTCGAATTGCATCGTCTCGGTACGGTCATGTTGGCTCGGCTCGGATCGCACCGTCTCGGCACGGTCATATTGGGCTCGGTTGTCTGTCTGGCTTTCATTTATTAAGAAATGAGCCCAACAATTGGACCTCAACCAATCTTTACCCATTTGATCGTTATATTTTGGCCCACTACAGTAACCAAGACCAAGGTCCAAGAAAGAAAGTGCTTCAACATTTCTTTCAAGGTATAATTTCTTCTTGCCGATTCATAGTTTACCGATCTAAAGGGAATTTTTGCTGAGTTCAGAATGGTCCAGTACCTCCTCTGAATCCAGCAAATCTATTATTCATCAAATAGAATAACCCGCGAGTTGTTTTCGCCTCTGGGGCAATGCCATGAATGCATCCAATGCGTTTCATGACATTCGCTTGCTTGGGAGGTACATTCTTAATCATTCCAAAGATTTTCAATTCAAAAAACTTAATTTTACATCAAGAAATCATCTAATTTTTACCCGAATCAGAAAGCAAAAATTTGGAAAAAAGTTTGGATGTCGATACCGTACGGTATTGAAGTTGCACTGCGCGGTGCAATTTTGGGTGCCGTACGGCACAGGTGGCAAAATGATTCTCAAATGCTCTGTTTTCTGAATATGGTTCTCTGTTTTGGGGAAAAAGTTACACGGGTTTTATTACACTGACCCCCCTTTGGTTTCTTGTCATTGCTCTTACATCCCTTTTACTTGATTATTCATTTCATATAATTGCTTACTTAAATGTTATCTGATTTAGTTATTGTTATTTATTTCTTTAAAACATGTCATTTCCTTTGTATTTACTGTTTATGTAAATAAAGTTTTCAATAAAATATTTTCAGAAAAAAATTCCACAAATATTTAGTAAAGACCGGAAAATTTCGGGCACGCGGGGTGCATTTTTTAAACAAAACCTTACCCGCGCGTAACCTGGCTCCCGAACCCAAATCTCTATTTTTCGCAGATCAAACCATTTTTCAGCGGCACAAGAGTCATTATTTTTCTAAACGGTTTCTCGGGTACCTAACATTTTCCAAAAATAAAAACCCTGGGTGGCGACTCTAAATTTCCTTTTTCCCTAAGTTCGCCTCTTTTTCAAAACAACAATCAAAGAGAGTGGCACCGTCCACAGTATGCTTGATATTCTTTTTTATAATTCAGGTGTCTGAGCTAACTTTTAGCATGTCGGCTAATCCTGTGGACAAATCCCACCTCCAAAGTGATAGATATATCTCAATTAAAGCCAAAGCAAAGCTCTGAATGAATTGGTCCTGAAGGAGTTGGTAGCACTTAAGAGGTTTTGAAGCCTTGACTACTAGGCCAACCTCTTCGAGTTAGTATGCTTGATGTTCTTAACGAACAAAACATCATGATTGTGGTTATTATGTTCGTAGGATTTCGTATTGATTTTTAAATTGTTGAGGTGTTAAAATCTTAGAAGAATTCCAGGGAATCGAGAGAGATTGCCGTCCGTGATTTTTAGGCTAACCTTCAAATAATTTGTGATTGAAAGGAACTGCTTGGAGACCACTGGTGGTTACACACCCATGTTGAACACCCTTAAGTATATATTTTTTTTTCCGGAGAATTTAAATAATCATCCTCGAAAGCACGTTAACTTATGTTATCATCCCAGCCTTTTTTGGAGCTATGTTTTCATCCCCAAATTCAAATTCTAATACTATTTACTGAATTGGTGGAGACTAATTATCGATAATTATGGGTATGTTGAAATAGTGGGGAATTCAAAATGTAACGTAAATTTGACGTCACTAATTATTGATTCCTAAATTAATGGAAAAAAAATTTCTCTCACATCGACTTTTACAACTTTTACATCTATTTTCCATTACTTACCCTTATCAATAATAATACTCCCTCTGTCCCTTTTTAAGTGTGTTACCTGAAAATTTCAACTATTTTTCTCTCACATCAACTTTTACAACTTTTACATCTATTTTCCATTACTTACACTTATCAATATAATAATACCCACTAACTTTTTAAAAAGGAATCTACTTTTAAGGGCAAAATAAGAAATGTACCCACTAACTTTTCAAAACACACTTATTAAGAGACAGCCCAAAATGAAAATGTACACACTATAAAAGGGACGGAGGGAGTACCCACTAACTTTTTTAAAAGGAATCTACTTTTAAGGGCAAAATAGGAAATGTACCCACTAACTTTTCAAAACACACTTATTAAGGAACAACCCAAAATGAAAATGTACATACTATAAAAGGGACGGGGGAGTACCATTTCAAAACTACTTACTTATAACTCAAAATTTATGGTAAATTTATCAAACTATGTTATTATGCTTAAAACTAAGGTCATATCAGTGTTCATAGTAAATTTGGCAAAAAACAAAAGCAAAAGTTACCCACTGGTAGGCACATGTGCAACATTGAATATGGTAAATGTTTAACACCTTCTAATTATGGTAAAAAAAATATAAAACAAAACTTTACTCTGATGTTGTGGACATGTATTTTACCATGATTCCAGTTAGTACGATAAAAAATGAATCAAAGGGGAAAAAAAAACAAGGTAGTATTAGTTGGTTTAACAACTTGGATCATGGTAAAAACTTACGCCTGAACATCTTTCAATTATCATGGTAAAAATTATTCCTAGAATAATAAATCTTACAAATTTACCGTGGTCCGAGTTAGGACCAATTCATAAGTTAATTGAGATGTTAAACTAAATTTTTGTTGTCCTAAAATTGGCCTTACTAAATAGACAGAATTTTGAGATGTAAAACTAAACTTTTTGGTCCTAAAATTGAGTACTATATAGGCAAAGTGCAAGGTAAACACATGCGGGAAAAAAAAATGTGATAAATATGAGCCACACTGAAATTATGGTAAAAATTAAGTGTATAATAGTACTAAACATGATAGATTTTGAAATTTGAGATGCATCGTTTGAATTTATATCTGATACTTATGATTTTGAATTCCCCCTATTTTTAATTTGAATTAGTCAAATCAAATCTCCTTATTTAGGAAACGACATTCACATAAATTCTAATCAAATCCACCTCAATTAGGAAAGTATATTTTCATATATTGATGCGTAACACTAGAAAAGGGTACATAAGACATAACTGTTGAAAACGAGAAGAATGAAAACTTATGTGATGCTCAAAGAAATGATGATTATTTAATTACCTCTTCAATGGTAATTTGAGCATTGAATATTGCATTACACCCTCACTCTTAATTATATATCAATCAACTTCTTCACTAACATAAAAACAAAACAAAAAAACCAAAAATACAAATCCTCTTTCCATTCAAATATACTTTGAGCATGAAAAAGCTAATTATAAGATGAAAATTCCAGAGTCTATGTTCCAGTGCAGACTTTATCATTCACCAATTAGTTGGACTCGAATTGGACCGTTGAAAATCCAATAAAGCCACAATACTTTTTTCAATTATATTTATCATAAGCATGCTTAGATCTCAAACCAAGCCCTAGCTACTACCACCACCAAACATAAAACAAGAGTTAAAAGTCTTGTGTATTCACATGCTAGGTTGAAGGTGAAAAAAAATTAAAAATGCTCCCAAACAAAAGGCCAAGCGGAGAGAAACAAAAAGCCATTAAACTTCCAAATAAAATGCCGAGTGGAGGGAAACAAAAAGCATAAATGGGATGTTGAATGGCTACACTACCTTACAACATCTCCGGTACATTCATCGTAGGTATACCTTGAAACTGAAGGGGAGAAAAAGGAACCTATTAATATGAACAACTTATTCTACGTAGTTAACGTAACACGTGTACAAATTAATGAATATAAATGTGAACTAAGCTGACATTGTGATCATGGAGAAGGGGTTAAGTGCAAGTTTTCCAACCCCAAGTTGCAACCTTCAAAAGCTACAGGCCACAATTTAAGTATTTCAATCAAAGAAATTGCCAATCATCTTCTTGAGTACAATCCTCCGCATCATTCCCGGACATTATATCAGAGGACCCGTCCTGTTGAATCCTACCACCATCGCTCAACATCTCATAGTTACCAGTTGCCTTTGAAATTTTGCGGGCCTGAGTGACCGTAAATAAGGGAGCACCTTTTGATTGATCAGCTAGCTTTGAAGCCCGGTCGCAAAAGTCATCAAAATCATCTGCCAACCGAGAAAGGATAACACTTTGATCAATAACAGCTTCAATCCCTTTTCTCACAAATTTGAAATTTATAGAACCTATTTGTCAAGGTCTATCCGACAAGATCCATATGAGTAAATAAATCGATCTGGGAAAAACAAACCCTGATAAATTTGACAGAGTTCATTCTCAGCAGAGAGAGAGAGAGAGAGAGAGAGAGAGAGAGAGAGAGAGAGAGCATTTCACAACTCACAAAATGAACACGGGGAATTTAATACCTTTGTCTCTGCAATAAAACCCAATTGCCAAAGATGAATCGATGGAATCAAGGGGGACATGCCGCAAAATGCTGGAACCATTACAACAGCAGCAGCAGCAACAGGTTGGGGGAAAGAAATAAAGGTAAGGGGAAAACAACAACGACAACAGGTTAGGCAAAAACAAGCAGCAGCATGAACGAAATGGAGAATGATACTTAAGCAATGACACTCCGCCCCATACTCACTTGCAGTGATAAGAAGAAGTATCAGCCTCTAGATTATCTCCCTTGACATCGACTACCTGGAGGAGCAACCAAAATGTGGTAAAACACGGATATTCACATAATAAGACATTAAATCAGATGGTGTTGAACAGAAACAGAATACTACCCGTTCACTACTGGTTATCCACCAGATCAATTTGCAAGAAACCAACATGTTAAAAAGGAAAAAGTTCACAACTGAGAGATGAGTTAGAAAAACTATTTGCCTCCCCTTTATCTCAGCTATAGAAGTGCTCCCCAACGTTCCAGGAACGGGTGACAAAACATAAAATCCATTGGTCCTCACTTGATCTCAAAAATTCATCACAAGCTCAATTTAGGAGCATCCATAAACATTCTACAGAACTCATAATCACAGTAGAAAACGGGGTGGAAACCAAGCAGTCAAAAATGAGTTTTTGGGTGAGATAAATAAGCTTCCAGCTAGTACCGAACAACCATGTGATTTTGACATTAACTTCCGCAATTTAAGCTTTAAATTTTGATAATGGTGAGTCTGTAGACTGTGTTCAAGCTGACACCAAACAGATTTCTACGATCTAGGTATGCCTAAATATGTGTAATGTCAAATAAACAACAATTAAGAAGCAATAGACATCATATTTACAAGATATACAGCATACACAATAATCAACAATTACGTTGGCACTGTACCTGCTGAACTTCATGTGGATCAAGATAGAATGCCTCTTCATCCTGCACACCAACAATATAAGTTGAAGCACCAGGTCTACCACCAAGGATACCAAGGCTCTGCGGAAAGGTGAACGTTGTGCCCAACAAAGGAATGTACCTGAGACAATTTCAACAAGTCAACCAGCCGTGGTAGCATGCGCGCATCTTTTTAGTTTTCCAGCCATTGTATATTCGCAACAAAAATTGCTACACTGAATCATATCAATATCCACGTAAATAGTAGAAACAAGGCATTCAGTCCATTTTCAACAATCAAAGATACCTTCACCATGTTTCTCAATGTTACTCCAATTCACAATTCCTGTCCATTTTTTTTTTCCCTGATTCAATTATTATAGCAGGACTCCTCTTGAAAATAAGTTTTTCCCCTTATTTTCTAAATAGATACTTAATCCTCATTGAACTTGTAAACCGAGGCTTATCAAATGACCAGATTTGGACTCTGAAGCTGAAAATCAATGGGATAGCTGTTGGGGTTGGCTTCATTGGATTCAAGAAACTAAGCGAAAGCAGAAATGTAATATCAAAGATCTGTCTTAAATAGAATCCTCAAAATGGTGTCAGCATCCTTAATGCTTGGAATATATGTTATAAGCACAACCATGATATTAAAGTGCTTGAATAAACCTTGCCTTGATAAAGTGAAGTAAAATATATCATAAGGGACACCAAGTTTAAATAGCAATTAATACACCAGCTAATAGCCACTAACCCTCATTCCCCTTTAGACCTCATCTACTCAAGAAAATATTTATTTACCCAAGTGGATCAACGAGACGTGAAACTCAAGAACACTCCATTGGAACTGCTATATGTGTCAGTCCTATTGCTCTTTTCTGGATCTTCAACCAGGGCTCTAAAATTGTTGCCACTATTTAACAAGCAATCAAATCTAGTTAAAACCAAGGTACCGTACCAGACATGGTACCATTTTTATTACTGGTATGGTACGTACCAATACCAGTGCAATACCGGATACCATCACGGATTCCTCGTTATAAATAACTATGCATTAAAAACAATATAATTACTTATAATAATAACCTTCATTTATAAAACCACACAATACTAACGTGGAAAAATTAAAGAAGAAATTTGATAACTTAAATAAAAAACACAAAAAAAATAATAAAGTAAATGCAATAGATGCATTCTAATGTGGTATAATATTTAGGACACTAAAAACCTCCTAAAAGACTCTGCAATGTCCAATACAGCTGTCCAAGTCCTACCATCTCAGATCTGCATTTGAAAAGACATAACTTTGAAGAGGTAAGAAGAAAATGCTAGGGCCGATTAATAAATAAATAAGAAAGGAAGAAAATGCAAGGAATTGTCTTTGAAGAGGCGTGAAGGAAAGAGTTAGATTCAGTCTGAAAGGTAGACTGCTTCACCAGAATGTCACTATAATATCCAGATCTGCAAAGGAATCAGTTCCAGAGATGGGCATTCCTGTCTTCCCTCTGTTCACGATATGCAGGAAAGATTAGTTTTGGCTGGATCTTACCTTTCTCTACTTAACTTCTAGTTCTTTTTTTTCTTCACTGGTTGTTTTACGTACAGCCGAGACTCACCGGAAAGGCGGAAACCCGCTGGTACTGGAGGTATATGCCGGAAAAATACCCGGAACGAAATCAAGGCTCTACAGTACACGAATCCCCCTAAAATGGTACATACTGGCCGGTACGGACGTACGGTAGGAATTTACAACCTTGGTTGAAAGTTGAAACAGTTCAACCAAACTGGAAATGAATTCTACCAACTCTACTAAGCTAACAAGTGCAGTGGGGAACCCGAGGACTTCCTACCATATGAGAAAACCCTAGCCCCTGAATCTATGAATTGGTCATCACACTATAGCTTTTTGTCCAGAAATGGTAGATTGCTATTACTGGCCATATTGAGTTAGAATAAATAAAAGAATCAACAAGAGCTTAATATATGATTTTTAATCCCAAAGGCTTACGAGGCTATTAACAGCGGAAGAAATCCCAACCCTGAAAAGCTCATATTTGATTTTTTTAAAAAGGAACTGAGAAAAAATTTAAAATTGAAGGCTTAAAAGTTAAAACTGCCTAAAATCACAAGCTCACAGAATCGAAATAACAAATTTGGCAATAATAAGAAAATAACCCACCATTTTAACTCCTCTCGCAAAGCCTCCAATTTCTTCTGCATGATTAAGTTTTGCAGTTTGCAACAACCATAACAAAAGGAAGAATGAACACTTTTTCCTTCTCATTTCTCTTTTTTAGGGTTTATCATTTCCCTCTTTCCTTTACACCGTAGTTGCCTGCCTTTAGCAAGGGGAGCCTGTCAAGGATACACGGGGAAGAAACTTACAATCCTGATGGTTAGCTTTGGATTTTACAAATTTCATTCCCCCTACATGCTGAGATGAAGAGCAACCTTTAATTCTCAACGACCTTCATATTCTCTTACTACGACAGCTTGGAGTACTAGTGTGGTAAGAAAAAATGGCTTAAAAAAAAAGGCTAAGTCGTTTTGGTAGTTTCACAACTTTATGATCATGGGCTGTAAGGGGCCTATGGATCATTACATCGGTCTACTAGTTACTTGTGTCTCCATTTAGATACATTAACCACCTGGTTTTTCCCCTTGTATGCAGCCATTACTAGGTTCACTAACCAGGTGTTTGATTCATTGTCTATAATAAATTGCCCTTAGGTTAATTTTATCACATAAGTACCAAAGAGACATTCAAAGTATGCATCATTTCTAGGTTCTTATTAAAACCTTATAGATTCCTATTTAGAACTTAGGGAACAGAAAGAGACATCTGCATTGAACACATGTTTGCGAGCTTCATAAAATGACTTAAGAACAAAATTTCAAGCAGATTTTACCAATGATGTCGAAGGGCCAAGGCAATCAAGATGCAAGGCCTAGACTTCTCTCCATCAAACCCTTCTTCATCTCTATTTACCTTCACTACAACATTATTAGGTCCTAACTCAATTGAATAAAGTGTATGTAAGTTGCAAAACTTATTCTTTTAAAAGCTCCATTCAAGTGCTATCTTGAAACAAAGCTCCTTTCCTCTATTCAAGTTACGGACCGAAGTCACTGAAGATCTCCATGTTAGGGAAGTCAATGTGAGGCATAACTCACCATGCAGAAAAAAAAAAATTAGTTAGGCTTAACCACCAAGTTGTTGGTTCAATGGGTAAATACTTGGAGTCCCTCACTCAATGCTTTGGTTTAAGTCTCCGTAGCCGCTTTATGGGGCTAAATATACTTTTTAGCTTCATACAAGTGGAGGGACCTTAACTTCATCCCCGATATAGGTGCGAGGGAGTCCCTGCAGATTACTGCGTAGTGCTAAGGACACTACTTAGGGCGGAATGTCAAGTAGCCTATTTGCATATCCACTTTTTGCACCCAAAAAAAAAAAACAGCAAGACAATTGGTCGGTTTAGATAATAAGATACTTGGCTCAAAACTTCAAGCAAAACCTATAAGATCCCAAAGTCTTGAATAATAGAACAAAAAAAGTACTGAATGTATGTTTCCATAAAGGAAATCTCGTCTAATTCTGAGGTTATGTACATCGTCACACCTAGGTGCAAGTACTTTCGAGTTGAGTACCTACATTATCAACGTTTACTACAGCCAACGATAATCAACACAAAGCATTAACTGCAGCCACTGAGAATCAGTACACACTTCAAGAGATCATATCAGAAAGACTAAATATATACTCCAGTCCTCATTCTTGAGCTATGACCTTGAGGAAGGTGCTTACATGAGAGCTTGTTATGCTAACCTGAATAACGAAAACCTCAAGTAAAACTTATACGGCTGTAAGCCTGTAAGAATGTGAAGGAACACCTAAACAAGGATTCAAAAGGACAGAAGGAATAAAGATGCCAAGAATTTCAAAATCTAATGAAACCGAACCCCTGATAGCCATGGAACAAGAATAAAGTAACCTCAAAGAAACAAATTAAGAAGCTCAGCATATGAATACCTGATTCCTATCAAAATTATGTGAAAAAAATTGTGAGGCCAACAAAAATGATGACCAGGAAAATAGAAGGGTTCTAAGTACCTGGGGTTGACTTTGTCAAGACCAAGAACCAAGGGAACCAACAAAAGAATAGGGGTCCAATTCGCCTGGCCTTTTGAAAACTCAGAACAGCGTTTGGACGCATCTTCAACGCAAACAACAGGAGCTCCACCTCTCTCCCCATCTTCATCACCAGAAACAACATAAACAGCCATGGGGAATGGTTGGTGTTTAAGTCCCGTTGCCCCTCTCTCAGAGCGGACTAGACTCTCCCAGGTACGGCACATGGCATACGGGCCAACCCATGATCCAGCAGCAAGCTCATAACCATTTCCTGCTTGAAGGAGATTGTGGACAGAGAAAGCTGCTGCCTCAGAATCACCAAAAAGGTGCAATATCTCCATGTACTCTCTATCAAGTGGCTGCATACAGAAATGTCTTGTGTGAGTATAACCACTGAATACATGACTCTGTCTTCTCAAATCACAAATAGCAAAACTCACAAAAATAGAAACATTGTCAGAACAAATAAAAAAATACAACATACTAATGCTACAGTACCTTGTGAGATGATTTTCTCCAGCATCTCCCTAATCGATGAACTATTAATGCCTGCACACACAAATAGAGTCACTCAGGGATAATTAGAAAGAAATGAAATATAAGTAACACCATCCCTTCTTGTCCCAGAAAGAAGAAGAAAAGCCAAAAAAGAAGAAGAAGAAAAGAGACCCCATGGGATCAAAATGTCCATCTACCTATAGCCCAAAGGCCCCAAACTCCTAAGCGAAATCACTGATGGTAACAAAAAGAACACTTTCATGAACAACGTAAAACAGAAAACAAGACAACACCACACACCTGGGCAAAGAGCATTTGACTGCTCCGAAGCATGCAACCCCAATTTACATCACTGGTGTACTTTGAATTGCCAATAGCATCAAAGCCTACGAATTAACAAACACAATACCACTTTATCCACCACATCATGATAGCAAGAGTTTTTTATGCAGCTCAATCCATCCAGAAATGGGACAACCATCAATGAAACAAACCTTTACGATACGTCACCAAAATTCGTGAAGAGAAATCCTCAACAAATGCAGCTTCTCCATCACTACTAGCTGGATCACTAGAAGAATCTTCCTGAGAAATCTTATAACACACACCAAGAAGCCATATGTCACTTGTTGAACTAGAAAAACCGGTCTTGTTCAGCCCAAGTAGACGCTCTTGAAATCTCTTCATTGAGCCACCATTCATAACTCTTTTCACAGCTTGTGTCCACCCATTACTTCTAACACTGAATCCCTTCTTTCCACACCCTTTTGACTCACCATGTGTTTCAAAGATTGAGAAAGCAGAGTGAAAAAAACCTGACCATAAGGAAGTCTTGGAGATCTTAGTGTCGTCGGATCCTGGTTCTGAACTATCAGACCCCAAAACTCTAATGGGAGAATTAGAATCAGTTTTACAACAATGCTTTGGATTTAAAGTTCCCTCGTGAAAACTCTTCATTACCTAATCATAAAGCAACAAACAAGGGTAGGACTGACTCATGGAGACAACCTGAATTTAGAATACACACCAGCAGTCCAAAGCTAAAAGGCGAAAGGGGATCACCCAAGAGAAGCCAAGATACCTGAGCACATTGAAAAACAAAAGTATGCTCAATTGCTCGTCATCTTCTTGCCAATGGATCATCATATAAATTGCCACAAAAAAATGTATGCAAAAGACACATGAATATTAATATTAAAATTCAGAATGCTGAAGGTGACATTTTTGCTAGTGTCGATTTCCCAGTAGGGTTGGGCTCCTTTCCAATTATCACAACACCATAGTATCTTCCCAGAAATATACTTTAGTGAGACAACTCCGGCAATTGCTTGGGATAGTTACTAGAGAGATCCACATTCTACTACTATATGCACTCACGCGTATGTGTTTTTGTGTGTGTAAATTCTAAATCAAAATCCACACAACAAATGAATATGTATACCTACTCCATAAATTGAGATGGTTTGGTCACGCAATGTGCAAAGCAATCATACCTGCACTGATTGATACTAATCTAGAATGCTAAAAAGACAAGAGGTGGGCCAAAGAGAATGCTACTTGAGGAGGTGCCAAAGTGAGGGCATGGCTTTGCATAAAACCAATCAAAAAAGACTATCAACCCAAAGCAACTGAGATTAGGGATTGCAACTGAGATTAGGGATTGTCAAGCTCAGCTGAATTCGATATGTATTGCATTAACCACAAGCAGTTTACCAAGATTTAAGCTTGAGTTATAAGGTGATATAAGCAACGGCATATGCCCAGAAATAGCTAAAGAAAATCTTACCCAGGGAAGTGTATTACTCTAACCAACATATACATCGACAGAGGGCGAAAAAACCATCAAACCCACAAGGCCACAACACCACCAACATGAAAATTTAATCTTAAGCCAAACACAAATAAATTCAACAGAAAAAAAGTTACAAAGAAATAAAATCATGTAAAGATTTACAATTCAGTAAAGGAAATACCAATCCATAAACACGAGGATGAAATCAAGAAGTTCATTAAAATAAACGACCGAAAATCAATTGATATTCAGTTAGTACAAAATCAAATCTGGAAATCTATCGTTTCAAAACAGAATCGAAATTGTGGGTTCTAATGAAAACAGAAAGATTCGAACTTTTTCAAGAATCGGATATTGGGATTTTAACGGCTACCAATCAGTCAACTTGCGGCCCCAAAACGAACAATAATTCAAGAAAGTTATTAATACCCAAAACTGTTCACAGAGACTTGCATACAGAGACTTGCATGTACAAAACTATATATACAGATACGGATGTAAATATATGTAGAGAGAGGGGTTGCGTACCGGCAAGGAAGAGAGAGGAGAGAGAGGAATCGGAGAATAGAAGCTAGTGATGATGTTCAAAGGGGGAGAGAGAGAGAACTCGACACCTAAACATCCACCATTAAAAACCGAATTTGTCACGCTTTCGACAGAGAGGTGTTTGTATTACCACTCACGTTTAGAACGCGTGGCTTTTACGCTAGAAAAGCAGATGATTGAAAATTGAAAGTGTGGGCCGATCTGTGTAAAGGTATGGAGACAGGAAAACTAATTTGGGCTCAAGAAGGCCACATTATGGGCTCCCTATACATGGGAGGCCCAGTTTTTGAACGGTGGGCCATGACTACGAATGGGGTGACAGAATTTGAACTTGGGCTCATCTCGGGCCAGCCTTCTCCAGACCCATATCGATGAATGAATCCCTACGTATTTCTTTGTCATGCCTGGTGTTCTTAGTTAAAGCCCATATGTCTCACTGTCACTCGCTACTTCCACAAAAAAAAAAACTTGAAAAGGAGGAGACCATGGCTCATGATTTTTAAAAATTTTGCTTTTACACTCACTCCCACATGTATTTATGGGGTCCACATATGCAAGTGCAATGAGTGTAGACAACTATGTGCCGTGTCTACACGGACGGATTCAAGAGGCCAAGATTTTATTATCCTAAGAAACTTGTTTCAGAAAGCTTGTTCATTATCTTTAATCTCGTAGCGACTCGAGTCATTGTGAGAGCAGTACTACTTTCTTTTAATTATGGTCTATCTAATAAATCTCCAATTCTGTCAAATCCGGAATTAATCCGTTCAACATTCTTTTAGGAAGCCCGGTTTAACTCTTTTGTGTCCATTTTTTTTTTTTTTTTTTTTTTTTTTTGGGGGGGGGGTGTTTCTTTCTTTACTTCTTATATTGATGAGAATGAAATGACGCCTTAACTCGACTCGAGACCACAAAGGATTCCTTTCACTCGCGTCCTGCATTGTGATCGGTTACATCATTTAGATCTACTGTATCGGCATTGCGCAGTGATTAGTAAAATTCTCTCTATTCCAAAAAAAAAAAAGCGCTTAGGTTTCAACACATAGCCAACCATTTCTATTAAGCTGACTAAAAGTACAATATTATTTGAGTTTTCTTCATATTGTTGACAATTATCATAAATAAATAAATAAAACTCGCATGAAAGCGGATTGAGCACTATATATTTGGAGATCCAAAATTGAGACGACTCAATAAAAGAACATGCTTTGTAAATAGTAACATAAAAAAAAAGAAGAAGAAGAATCAAAACTTCACCGTGTCTGGCTGGAACAAGGCCATTTTGGGCTTAATACGTGCAACTGTGCAAGTAGTAAAACTCGGCTAGCCCCAGGACGGGTGGTCTCTCATTTTTCTATAAGTGTTACTCCCTCCGTCCCTTTTATAGTGTATACATTTTCATTTTGAGTTGTCCCTTAATAAGTGTATGTTTTGAAAAGTTAGTGGGTACATTTCCTATTTTGCCCTTAAAAGTAGATTCATTTTTAAAAAGTTAGTGGGTATTATTATATTGATAAGGGTAAGTAATGGAAAGTACATGTAAAAGTTGATATGAGAGAAAAATAGTTGGAATTTCCAGGTAACACACTTAAAAGGGGACGATGGGAGTAAAAATTTTAACATGGCTAAAACACAAATTTTGATATATGTTGTAGTATCTCTTTAATTACATGCATCAACTATTTTTTAAAACTTTTAGCAAAAATTGGAAACCACCTGGTTAGTTTGTGAGTTTGCTCCCCATAATTGACCAAGGTTAATTTGTTGAGGTCGGACTACAATAAAGTAATTTCTTGTGAATATCATACCGTGGAAAATATGTTTTTGATTGAATCGGAGAGGAAAATAGTTAAAGCGCGTATAAGGTTTTTTTTTTTTTTTATCAAACGCATAAATTGACTTCGACACCTCAAAAAAAAAAAAAAAAATCAGCTAGTGGTCCTCCCTTAAATACGACCATGGCTCGTGTGTTGATTCTGACAGCATACCCAAAATGGGGTAATTGATCTTGAAGCCTTTCCCAAGTTGGCCTTTGCAAAAATCTAAGCACATGGTGATGATGGCAAAGAAAGTGACTCCATTGGTATCCAATTATGGACCCACAAAAGAACAAGGGGGACCAAAGGAGATAAATGGCCAAAGAAAACTAAAAAAGAAAAATATTAACATCAGCCTGAGGAAACGATAATGTGCAGAAAGTGTATTGATATCTGAAAAAAGTATATTCATATCCTTGAAAATACATTGATATTCGTTAAATGTGTATTGATATTCAAACTTGTTTGTCATTATATGCATATTATTCTCATCCTCCGCCTAATGGCTACTCCCACTCCTTCTGTCCCAAAATTTTAGTCCATGTTACTATTCTAACTTGATGAAAAATATATATAAGACTTTATATATGCAATATGAATCTTATTTGATGGATTTCCATTAGTTTTATTAAATAATTTTTTTGAAATATTATAAATTAAAGGATATTGACAATTAAAAAGAGAATCGAAAAAATAAAAATGAACTAAAATTTTGGAATGGAGAGAATGCAGAGGTCAGCAAGGCCTACCAAAAAAGGTGAGAATTTTGGTTGATTGGCTTTGAACAACAATTGGCAAAAAAAAAACACCATGAGTTGTACATGTCAAACACAGGGTCCATCCCCAGACTTAAAAAAGGTTATGATGAAAAACGTGACTGTAAATAAAACCAAACCTACCGGCCACCGGATATTTCATTTCCATTATTAATTTTAAATGAACATGCCAATAATTGATGGGTATTGAACTTTTTTTTTTTTTGGTACATCGGAAATACAAAACAACAGTATACAATATACAACCAAACTCGAAGAACAGCAACGCAGCAATCAACCCGAATCCATTCAAGATCGGGTTCCAGAGAAGAGAGATCAGAATCAAACTTCCATCGGCGGCGGGATCTTACCTACTGCCGTCGCCGCCATTGCTTTGTTGCTGCCAGACCCGTCTGTCGCCGCCTTCAACGAAAGCCATGGAAGCCGGCCCCGAGAGTGGAGATGTGCATCACAAAAATGAAGGGGAGAATAGATCTCAACCCAAAAGCACAAGAGATGGAGGGAGGAGAGACGAGAGAGAGTTTAGAGCTTAGGGTGACTGAAGGGAAGGGAAGAAGGAGAAAAAGGAGGGGGAAAGAAGAGGGGGGAAGGGAAAAGAAAGGAACCTAAAGCTCTCCACTCACTCTCTCTCTAGAACTTCTCAGCTGTCTCATGGGTATTAAACTCCACACCCTCCATTTTCAACACTTACATCCCCTTTTTGTTTTTATTAGGGTGAAATTACTAGAAATGGAGGGGTATTTCAGTAATTTCACCCTAATAAAAACAAAAAGGGGGTGTGAAGTTCAATTCCCTTAATTGATAACACAAGCAGAGAAAATGAGAAAACCACAAGGAGTACGAAATTAGGGTTTTGCTATTGCGTGTCCACTTAACATACAATAACTACACTTAAAAATAAAAAAAAGTGCATAATTCAACGCATTTTTTACACTTTTCTGTACATTTAAGCCTACTTTTCATACTTTTTCAACCTTAACATAAGCTCACTAGACATATGTAAGCTCACTCGGCATATGTCAGCATTTTCCAGGAAATTAATTACAGCCACTCAAAACATTTGTTCTTTCCTTACCTTTTCCAACAAGGGTCATATGCACATGAAAGTCGTATACCGTGACTAATCTTGAGTGACTGATCCCACTGTATGCCCCATTTAAAGCCAACTCAAAACATTTGTTCTTATCTTTTTCAACAAGGGCCATATGCACGTGAAAGTCGCACATCAAGACTAATCTTGAGGGATTGATCCCACCGTTCGTTAGCAAATGCCCCATTTAAAGCCAACACAAAACTTTGTATGAACTAGCGCCCAAATGATTGATAGCACCTAAAGAGGTTTCAAATCTACTACTAACATTTAAGGAGGATGCAAAGCTCGAGTCCTAAGTACTCCTTGTATATTGAGATCGCACACATGAAATGTTCTACAAATTGTAAACTTGGGGAAAAAAGACAGCATATGAAATGAATGAAGATTTCGACATGATAAGATGTTCGAAAAAACAACTTGAAATGGAAAACCCACCAAAATTCGCACTGTGGATTCTCCATTTCTACACGAGGAGACCCTCAGAAACCAGCATTTCATAAAATAAATTCAAATCGCCAAAAAGATGAAAAATATTACTAAAAGAACAAACATATCGTAAAATTGCCCATAATTAATTTTCACAACGTAACATAGCTAACATTTTATTTCCTTCTGAGGAACCAAAACATAACAACATAGCTAACATTGTGTGTTGAAGTAGCCACTCCTTTCCTGTCTCATGAGGTAGTTTTGAGTCACAAGAATTGAGCTCTCAAAAAAATCAACACCAGAGACTAGAGAGAGAGAGCCGGGGCTTACCTACTACACCCGCAAACGAGCCCCACTTCTTTTGAGACGGTACCATAGGCCTGACTATATTTCTCTTTCAAACGACCCTCCCTAGTCAGCAAATTTTATGTTCAATGTAACAGTAGGCAATTCAAGCCAAATCAACTAGACATTACTTCTATTCAAGCTCTACATTTTCGTTCCAAGGAAAATTGCGAACATAATGTTTCAAAAAGAAGAAAATGAGCTATAAATAAACTAGAACAAAAGGAACTTAGATAACCAAGCTCTGAGTTCCCTAGTGGTGGCACCCTCATGGTGTCACATGCCACATCATGGGTTTGAGCAATGGTATTCCTCTCCCGAAAAAGGAAGTTAGATAAATTGTGAAGTCTAGCAAGTTGGGATTACACAGATGAAAGAGGACAACAAAGGCCATACGGATACATTTTACTTCAAAAACATGAACTAACTGTGCCACGATGGAAATTGACCGCTGCACCAACACTCACAGAGAAACAGCACCGTTTGATCATGGAGTGGAACATTCTGTAGATTTCTTGGCGAGGTAAGGTGCCGCGTTCATCACCCTGCATGTGATATCATA
Source organism: Gaultheria prostrata (assembly GCA_036023075.1). NCBI lineage: Eukaryota > Viridiplantae > Streptophyta > Magnoliopsida > Ericales > Ericaceae > Gaultheria > Gaultheria prostrata. The sequence goes on from JAXBDA010000919.1 coordinate 18,879, forward strand.
AATGTCGTCAGTTAAAATAGTTGAGCCAATCATGCTGTTTCAATTCGATACCAGGATGCTACCATCTTTGGAAAAATGCATCTGAACATTGACAGACCCTATTGACAATGAAGAAATCCCCAGTACAAAAGTTTCAAAGAGAATTGAAAGTGAAAACAAAACCACTCAAGGGTGCAGTTGTGTGTACTGCCTTTTCCATCTTGATGACCATATCTGCATACGCGCAGAGGTATACTCTATGGATTATGAGTGGTATATGAAATCCACATATTGCGTTTGTAAGCATCAACTTAGTAGGCAGGTAACGGTCAACATTCTCAAAAACCTATCAAACAAAGCCTCTCTAACTTGACGGCTGAGACAGTTCTCATCACTAAAACTGTCCTCAATCAGCATTTAGAGATGTATAACTTTATAAGAATATTACTCCACTATACTTTCTCATAGACGGGGAAAGATTAGCAGCGTACTGCATACCTTTCCTTGCGCTTCTCGAGGAAGCGAGCCAGAGACGCTTGGCGAGCCTGTGGAATTGCTGCATAAAGAGAAAAAGAGTAATGTTACATTGCAATCATAATTATTAAATCTGACCGTGGTGACATAGCAAATCAGAGGTGAAATATTTTCTACTCTTCTTAAGCTTCAGGAGTGCCATGCCGGGGAAGGGCAGCTTTTACAATAAGAGAAATCTAACTGTGCTATGTTCTCATGATAGCAGAAGTTCAAAAATACAAATACAAACCAATATTTATCTACAGAGAGAATTGTGAACTAGGCCCTCAAAATCCAACCCTGTTGCCAATGGCCAGACAGAACACATTTTACAATCCAGTGTTGGGAAATCCGGTTGTCGGGTATTGTTTCATGACTAAAAACCGTCATCTAAAGCAATAAGGAAAGAAGAATTTGTTACAAGGAAACAAAACCATACATTTCAGAAAGAAAAAAAAAAACGTAAAAACCCATGGAGAACAGGATAAGAAAAGAGAAATAATACCCATCCAATGCAAAAAAATATTTTCAGCACCATTTATGCAGGTAACATAAAACTTAGGGGTGAAACAAAAACCGGCGGGACCCGAACCGAACCGAAAACCGAAAATTCGGGCCGGTTTTCAGTCGGTCCTGCTTAAAAAAAAAAACCGAAAAAACCGACCGAAAAAACCGAAATACAATCTCGGTTCGGTTTCGGGTAAATGGAATTATGGCCGAACCGAACCGAATTACGTAAACCATATAAATCTCGGGATTTTTAATCAAGACCGTCCATACTCCTTTGATCTACACCGTCCATCTATTCACTAACTCTAACCCTATCTGCACTGGTTCACTCCCAGCAGCAGCCCACCATCCTCTACTCCTTTCTTCACTTCTCCTCTCACGAATACATCTCTGTCTCTCTCTGAGTCTCTCTCACACACACAAATAACAAATCTCATCCAAACACACAAATGACTCGTTCAAGCTTTCTCCCTCTCTTCCCCAACGTTTCCCTAAACCACCGCAATCAGGTCAGCCCCAAGTATTTGAATATATACATGCAAAGCATGCATCAGTTCCTGTATGTTTATGTATGGGTATTAACTCAATTGGTCCAGTTTGATAGTTCGTTTCCTCAGATCTAATACTCCGTAAAGTGTAAATTTCTATCTATATTCTCTTCTCTTCTCCCTCTCTACTGTTTTTGGTTGTTTTTAGGTCACCCCGAAAAAACCGACATTTTAGACCGAACCGAAATCACCCCGAACCGAATCGGTCCCTTCATCAAATCAGTCGGGATCGGTTCTCAAAAGTCACACCCCGAACGGATTCGGTCCGGGAAGAGATTACCCCGAACTGACCGACCCCGAACCGATTTCACCCCTAATAAAACTTGAATCAATCCGTTGGATAAACGTAGATTTAACTGACACTTGAAGCATAATCAGGGTACTTGCATCAGAGATCTAGTCACAAACACACAAATATCAGGGCCATGTTCGTCAAGGATAACATACCTGATGGTGCCATGGTAGTTGGAGCAAGAGGTCCTAGAGAAGTAACTACTTTTTGAGGGTTAGCTTTGATAATTTGAGAGTTCGAAGCCCCAGTTGGTTTAACTCCTCTCAATTCATGATTGTTAGTAGTCCCATTGCCGCACTGACTGACTGGATGTGAAGAAACAGACACAGCGCTTGAGAGGCCAGAACCAGTTTGTGTATTAGTTCGCTGATTGACAAGAACACCATCCCCTCCTACAGCTTGTATGGAGACAGGGACCTGAGCTTGAGCTCTTGGTTGTGCCATTTTCGAAGCAGTGGTAGATCCATTCCCAGCCAAGAACATTATAGCCTGAGCCTAAACGAAATGCAACCCACACAGCAAAACAAATCTCCATTGATCTCCATTCAGATAAAATAATTCCCACCAAAAAGACAAAATAAATTGTTTTCCCTTTGTGTGCGTGCGAGAGAGTGGGAGAGAAAACCTTCTCAGGAGATATGTCATTGAACACATTCACCGTTCCCGCGTAGAAGATGGTCAGTTGAGGAGAAGCCCCAGAAGACTTCGGATTGAACCTACAAAAACAAATCACACCCAATTATGAAATATGCTAAATTCTATTTACTACTATTTAACCCTTGACAGAAGAAACGGAGAAAAATTACTCGAGCCGGTAACAATTGATCAATTGTGACAAAAGGCTTATTTTCCTGAAATTGGTGATTAGTGATCACGCATTTCTTTCACCACCTTTTTTTTTCATGCTCAAAATTGTGGAACCCTCTACTGTATGCAAATTTACGAAATCGTTAAATGCAGCATATAATAAAGTATTTGGTACCATGGTTCGGTGGTTCCTGCAACAGAACCAATAGATGGGCTCATTGAATGTGGTGCCACAGTAGGTGTCCCTCCAAGTAATTGTTGCTTTGCAGTAGCACCTGCAAAGGTCTGAGCAGCACCAGGAAAATGGGTTTTGAATAAAGGATTGTATATGGAAACAGAAACTGGTAGATTTGCAGCTGCCATCTTAACATCGTGAGAAGGATGCATCCATACCGCATTGTGTTGCTTGGGATAAGTTGTCATTGAAAAATGACTGCCGCATTGCCCATTGCTAAGTTTCTAACAAGTAGAAGCATCAAACAAACAAAAAAAATCATGTCAGTTTGCTTAGTTAGAGATCTGAATTTTGCCGATAATCTTGCCAATGATAGTTGTTTTAAAGCATCAAGGTTTTTTTCTTTTTCTAATTCCATCTTTTGGAACTAGGAAAAAAACCATTGAAGAAAATATCTCCCAACTTACTCTTATAGCTTATTAAGATTCAAAATGCATAAAGCAATCCCAAAAATAGAACCCGCGCATCAAAAAATTTGCAATGGCTACTGATATGAACTTTTCTTCTCTCGGATTCTATAAAACCAAGGCATGCAAAGTAATGCATATAAAACAGGTAAGGAGTCATTGAAAATCCAAAAAATGAGAGAACTTGAGTAGTTTAGTGCTCACGTGGTACCCATAACTCCTAAAAATGAAAATACATGGTTCTTCAAATGGGGGAATAGACCAAACCTGCATCTGGCGTTTGTGAGTAGCGTCAAATGCATCTGGAGTTGATATAGTCATATATCCAGAAGAGGCAAGGGGATCAGACGTGGCCTTTGATGCCTTTTCCTCTTGAGCAACCTTAAAAGACATGAAATGAGGAAAGGCAGGAACCTTGTTTGACAAGGGCCACTGAACTCCTGAAATAATAATCCCCAGTTAGATCCAAAACGTATTCTTCGTTAATGCCAAATTTGATAAACAATGTCATAAAGAAACTTCAATGCTCAAAACAGTTTGATAAAATCATGAAGTTACATAAAGGGGCACAACATTGTACATTAAACAGAACATTTAAGCCACAAACAAGTAGAATTATGGGTTTAACTTATTGCTCATTTTATTGGGACGGAAAGCAAAGGATCAAACAGATTGCATTATTCCATCATACATTACTTCCATTACTAAGAAAAAAAAATAGAACAGAAACCTGAATATGATGTGGTAAAGATTAAACTACCCATAACTTGGAAAACAGAAAACAACATAACAAGCATATATCTTTCACATTTATGTCATCAGCTCAACCGGCAATCTTAACATTACTCCTTGTTACTTAGAACACGTGTTAGCAACATTCCAAATGTATAAATATTCCAGAAATTGTTCTGACAGAATGTATCTTTTCAAATGCTGGCTCACCAATCAACAAAGCATGTCACTTGTCAAGTGGCATTGAGACTAAAGATGCTATGACCGTAGGCTGTAGTTGATACTTAATGCAGAATTCCAACTTTTAGAGGCAATAGTAGCAGTAGCATGTGTATTGATAAAAGCTAGGAACTTTTACTGTCGGTTTATAGCGAACGCCACAAAAAACAGACCCATTTTACCAAGTCCAGAGTCGTGACAAACAAAATAACTAGACTTTGGGCACAGATTACGGAGTACGATTGCAAATCGACAAATCAGAAACGGGGGAAAATCCCCATGGTCCTTGGAAGCACCAGCAGCTGAATAATAGAAGGTTTTTAAATTTCTTCTCCTTTCTTACTTGTGAAATCATGCATCAAGATTGCATAATTGCTTGTTTAACTCTGGCCAATCTGCAAACTATGAGTGGCCATTTGAATAGTGGAGTGAGTATCCTTTTTTGCTTCTTCCTTCCCATTTTGGGGAAACATTAAGTACGATCCCGCAGAAAAGTTACGTCTAAGTTGAAATTAATATACCAATTTCAAACAAAGTGAACATCGACGCAATAATATCCCCCTTATATTTCTACTTGAGCCCAAATGCAAACTACGATGTATAGAAGACAACGGGCATAGAGTATCAACTTATAAATACAGGACGTTTGTCGAGCCTTGTGAATTGCATGAGGCTGGAAAAAAAGAGAACATAAAGGACATCACTAACTTGAATATGGTACCTAAATATCTGAAGAACTAACTGAGAGTTCGAAATCAAGAATTTGAAGGGGTTGCCCAAAATACGCATTCCCATCAAAGGACAAAAAAGAGTCTGTTTGCAATAGTTTTTGGGAACAGCTTCTGCTTTGGGGAAAAACAAGGAGCATTTAAAGCTCCTTACAAATTCATTCTGACAAGTATAATTCGATGTTTGGATTCTGATTTTCAGAATCAGTTTTTGTAAACTCTAAAGTTATGACAAAACCCAGCCAAAACTTTAGGATGCATAATAATTATTAGCATACAAATTTCCAAACAGAAATTAATTGGAATACTGATACCACCATAAACCCTTTTTTTGTTCACATTAATCTTGCTGACATCTCCTGGCCCTCAGAGACACCGGGAGCCTAAACTTGTGATTTTTGGGTTGGCTTTTTTGTCAAAAAAATTTGAATCAATCATTTGTCTTGACGAGATATTACAAAAATACAGACAAAAATAAAATAAAACAAGTCATTTTTTTTATTGAATTTTTGGGATATTAACCTTATAAATTTTTTACTTTTAAAAATTTCGTCCAAATAAATTATTAATTCAAAAAAATCGACTATAAATTCGACAAACACACCAAGTGAAAAAAAATTGCTTTACAGAACACCCAGTCCACATCTCTGGCACTAGAACCACATCAAAGTTAATACCACATACCGAAGTATACAAAAAAAAAAGGAACAGAAAATTAGCAAAAATTAGTAAATAAATCCCAAAAACTCAGCCATGCCATGAAATTGAAGTAGATACATCAACAAACAACTAAAGAATGATATAATTACTTGATCCCTAAAAATACGCAATCGATGAAAATATATGTAAAAATTAGCTACTAAAAACAACATTTGAACAAGAAGTACCTGAGTCTTTACATCCTTCAACAGCCTCTTCCTTGACAACCACCACAGAATCTCTCGAATTCAAACCCATAAAGTCTCTCTCCATTTTTCAGATTTCAATTTCACACAACACCCAGCAAAATCTTCCACCAAACCCCACTCCTAAATCTTAAATTCTTTGCAAATCAAACCCAAAAAAGCTCTGTGCATGCTCGTGCTGCACCAAAGCCTAAAACCCAAACTCGACCTGAGAGTCTTATCTGGTCGACCAGAATCTAGAGAGAGAAGATTGCAAAACTCAATCCGCCGGAATGCTTTCAACTTCAGCAAAAGGAAGAGGAGAGAGAGAAGAGAGAGGAGAGAGAGAGATTAATTGTTTATCTAGTTGTGTGTGCAATGTATGCGTGTATTTTAGTACTACTATATATGTTTAGATCATGACCGTATAATACATTAAAATACTAATGTGGGTATTTAAAAAAACAAATATAGGTGTAATAAAGGCAGATGAGTACGGCACTGATGGGTTACCGATATATCAGGTCATTCACCGGTTGGTCCGGTAACTTACCACGTGCGTGAGCCTTTTGGTCCACTAGCAAAACAACACTCCAACCGTCGGTTGTGGGCGGGAGTTTTTATATACTGCGTCGAGTGAGAGATTGTCAAGCGTACGACGTAATGCTTAAGAAAATTACTCGTTTCATTTTTTTAACTTTCTTAAATTGCTTATATTTGCTTAAACCAAATCTTATTTGTTTAAAATAAATTATATCTGTCAGATGATGATCTGGTCCAATCCAAGCTCTTGGATCCCGAGAGGAAAGGCTCGTAGCTTCATTTCATTTGGGGATGGTGCTTTCAAGGTTCAACATAGTATGGTGCCGCATTACAGGATTGTAGTGCGATATCCGAGTCGTTGATCGTGTAATCAACTGCTTGGATTTCATCTCTGCACTTGCACTATCCGAGTCGTCTGTTGCCGAGATGAAATTCACGATAATCAACAGCTCGTGTACTGCACTATGGGATTGTAGTGCGGTACCGCACTACAAGATCTCTGGATCCCTAATTACCTAGCTCACATAATTTTTCAATAGGTTTCAACTTTGTTCTTCGTTTTTTGTTTTCATTCTTCAAATTTGCGAATTTTATTAATTTAGGGTCTTTTTAGAGGATGTTTTCGCACTTGGGCACCTTATCGCTAACGCATGTGTATTATGTGACTTAGGCTCAAATTAAAAAGAATAGTAGAAAGTCATGAAGAGAGCTAGCCAGAGTTTTTTTTAGCTCTTTCTTCTTACGTTAATAGATCGCTGGAAATATTGTCCCTTTTAAACACGTATCCTCTCGTCGAAATAAAATCTTACAAAATGTTGAGTGAAGCACGTGCAAATGTTATAGGAAAAGTGGGGTAAAGTAGGGGTGGTAGAGTCCTGATTTGTTGGCAGCCTAATCCTGGATTGGTGTACTCTTATACTCATCATCATCAATAAGCAAAGAAATGGCTTAGTCCGCAGTTACGGCACTTTATAACTTCAATGATTTCTATTACTTGCATGTAATGTTTTTAGGTAGCTCGAAGCATTTAAGTAACAAAATTTTGTAGAGCTCATCGATAAGTATGATATTATTCTAAGTTGAAATCCACATCAAAAAGATTTGCATTAGAGATGCGGCGTAAATGGGCTATAGAATTTCAAATTCCATGCGAATCAATCGACGATTACAATCCGTGAATTGATCAAGCGTAGGATTGGATATTGGTTACAATGGAAACATCCAACTCAAAACCAATTGGCAATGAGTGGAGAGGTCCCAACATATATTAAGTGATCACTCATTCCTCTCCTAAGCAATGTGAGACAATATTTCTTAACATCTCCCCTCACGTGCAGCCGCATTTGTGGTCTATCGCGTGTGGCACTTTTTGGGTCCTATCATCGTGCAACCTTTTTGCTGGTCTGCCGTGGGGTGTGGATTGTGAATTTTTTTTTAATTTGGAGTGGAATGGTCCCTGCTCTGATACAAAGTGGAAACATCCAACTCAAAACCAATTGACAATGAGTAGAGAGGTCCCAACATATATTAAGTAATCATTCATTCCTCTCCTAAGTAATGTGAGATAATATTTCTTAACAAACACATCATTGAAGTGCAACACGACTTCCCATAGAGTCCAATAAAAAAAATAATAATTAGGTTCTTCTATCGTATCACAAAAGAAAAATAAAAATCAACTAGTAATATTGTTCAGTACATTGCAAGAGCAAGGTTTGACCTGTTGCTTAATATAGTAAATGAAAGGGAGTGAAAACACAGTCAATACTCAATACCCATATTTGTTGTATGACCTGATCTCCCAACACTTAATAGGATCCAATTTAAAACTAAATGATATAGTTTGCCGCATAGTCAATAAAACACAAAATTCATTATCTGACCTCTCTACAACACTGACTCGTTTTCGAAAATGAAAGAGTGATCAATGCAGGGAACTGGGGAAGAGGGGGTGCTAGAGAGCAACCCCCAGAGAGTAGAGGTGTACATGGTCTGGATTGAACCGGTTTTAAAACATGCATATACGTTTTTATCGAAAAATACTCGGATCAAGCCCTTTCGGGTATTTTTTTTTTTACAAATCCTTGCGTTTGACCTTAAAAACACATTCTAAAAGCATCTAACAGTTCGGATTGTCGAAATTCAATCTCAAACGAAAAATCATTTACATAAGCTATGTAAGAGAGCCCTTATAAGATCTTCTTCCTATATATATATATAGAGAGTCCGGTTCCGGTCAGGACTCCCGGACCTATCTTAGGTCCGCACCTCCCCTTCTCGACCAAATGGTCGGGATCCGAGCCGTTAGAGGTGTTTAAAACGTGTTTTTGAGGGTCTCCGCGAGAAATCATAGAAAAAAAATACCGGGAAAGGCTTGATCTGAGTAGTTTTTCAGACCTAAGGATCCGTCAAGGAATCCTGACTGGATCCTTGGGCTATATATATATTAACGGTCCGGACTACGGTTTGCATTTATAAAACCAAAGACCGAACCATAATATACGGTTTTTATTTTTTTAAACCAAAACCAATCCATTAAACTATAGAACCAATTCAAATAGATCGGTTTGGTTCGGTCGGTCCGGTTTCGCGGTTTTTCGTACACCCCTACTAGAGAGCGACCATGTTGTGCAGCATCAGGGCCGTCGGATGTGTTTTCAACAGATCGGATTTCACCTCGATCCATTCCCGAGGTGAAATCCGATCTGTTGAAAACACATTCGACGGCCCTAGTGTCGCACATCAGGGTCACTCTCCAACACCCCCGGGATGCAGTCTCACATTGTTCGGTACTTGACCTCCACCCAAATAAATGTAGTCTAGTTAAGACCAAATGCTACATGTGAGTGGATTAATCGCCGTAACACTTAACTCATTCATGAATATTTATTCTAATATAGAAAGAGAAGATCCTTTTTTTATTTAATTTTTTTTTTAAGTTGTATCAGTTTTTGCAAAAGTGTTCAACAAAAACTGCAATTTCATTTTTCGGAGAGCAGTTATTTTTCTTAACTGTAAAGGGTAAAATTGAATTTTCATACCCATCCCATTTCAATTTTGAGTCCTCCCTAACACACGTACTCTGTAACCACTTTACAGACATTTAGCTTTTGTTTTGTCTCAATATTTTTCAGAGTTTAAACATGAGAGAATTTCATGTTCAGCTTTAGAAAATGAGGATTAGCTCGATTTACACACGCATCATGTGTGCCCAACGTGAAAAGGAAAGGAAGTAGAGCCAATGCATTCATGCTTTTGACCTTCCCACAATGCATTCTCTTTTGGGTCAACTAACGAAATCTTTGAATTTTTTTTCTGTGCACTAAAGAAGCACTTGTGATTTTTAATACATTTTTTATTTCCATAGTTGTCATGACCCGCACATTATTGCTTTCTGGGTGCGGTGGAAGGATATATATGCAACAAAATTACTTCGTGCATGGACATTCATGTCCGTACGATGTACAGACAATGCATCTTAATCGTCGAAAATACTTTTAGACAGTCTGGATGTTATTTATTCTTTGACCGGTAAGAAAGTTATTTGACCGGTCAAAGAATAATTAAGATCGGAACTATTGATTTGCTAAAATAGACGGTTCAGATGTATGCATACGCATGCGTCCGTATGCATAACCGCGTTCTATATGTGATCTCAAACTTAGTAACCGAAAGAATCTGGGTTTTAAGAATTTAGACCATGGGTTTTGGGTTTAATCAAAGTGATTTATCCCTTTTGTGATTGATTGATTTCTTTTCTTTTCTTTTCTTTTTATATAACCATATAACTGTATGTCTGGGCTAGCTTGCACGTATCTCGATTAATTCCGGGGTCCTGGAGATAACAACCGGGTATAACCCTCAGTGACCCGAAAAGTTTGCTGGCAACGAGAATCAAACCTGCGACCTTAGGTGGGACCAAACTTCTAAGTCTCAATGCAAAACCATTTTAACCCCTAGGCCCTCAGAGGTGAGGTTTTGGGTTCGAGGCAAGGGAAGCGTCAATTTCTTTGTATTATTCTAATTTACTATGACTAGTACACTAGCATCCTATAATGTGAGGAAGGGGTAAAAAGAAAAAGAAAAAGGAATTTTGATCATAGCCATAGGAACAAGTAAAAGGAAACCAGGGGCTGTGGAGATATGGTGTCATGTACCCTACAAGACAATTATATGAAATTTCAAAATGTTTAGTTGACATGTCTCTTTCATAGATGGTTGGAAGATTATTTTTTTCTGATTGCCATATGCACTTCTAGACTAAGAAAATAACTTTAATATTTGCTCACGTAAATGCAACATCAATTACTCCCTCCGTCCCAATTTGTTTGTCAATTCTTCTATTTTTTTCTACGCCTTAAATTGCTTGTATCTTTCAATCTATAATATTTTTCACGGTTTCAAAAACTTTGTATAATAGTTCTAATCATAAACTATGAAACAAGATCCATATTGCATATATTTGGAGATCAATATTGAAAAATATAAGTGATCGAAAACTGACACGATTATCAAAAATTGACAAACAAAATGGGACGGAGGGAGTATTATTTTTTCAAATAGTATTAATTTGAAATGGGCTTTATCTGTCATGGACAAGGTTTTCACAATACTTTCACATTGCGGTTGGTCTTGACAGTCCTTCTTAACAGCTTCTTGGTTTTTTGGTTTTTATGTGAGAGCTTGAAAAACGCGTTAGCTTTTTATGGTTTTTTATGTGATGTATTGTAAGAGAATGACATGACTCGAAAAGCGCAAAATCTGGCTTTTGGCTTTTTGAGTTGGAATGGGGCCTTATTTAGCTTATTTGCTTATTTACTTAAAAAAAGATTAAAAAAATTTATTTGTTAGCAATTATGGTTAACCACTGATTTTGCTTTTTCAGCTTATTTGAGTAAAAAAAAAAAGTGATATTAATTTAATCTCCATTTGGTAGCTTTTTAAAGTAATGTAATAGTATAACTTGACAAATTAAGTTCCGGACAAAAAAAGAGGCTTGATTTTTTATATACCTATATAAAATTATTGAGGATAACTAAATATTCATTCAATGATAAACTATTCTACAACTTATCAATTATAAATAATGACTCATTTAGCTTTTTCTTAGCTTATTTGATAAAAAAAAGAGTGATATTTAAGACTCCAATTTGTAATTTTGAATCTGTAAAAGTATGTTTTACAAAAAAAAAAGAAAAAAAAAAAGAAAACCGTAATTCAAGAGTATTTCTACATAATGATTATTAAGTTAAACTAGACATTCACGTACTTGATAACAAACGGAGGCAAAAGTGGTTGCATGAAAGTTACAGGCTTTTTTAGAAAACCCACACCTTGGAAATGTAGCAGAGAGTTCTAGAGAGAGAGAGTGAGGAGACTTTAATGTTTTCTTTTCCCTTTTCCCTTTTCCCCTCCGCCGCCCCCTCCTCTTCTTTCCCCCTTCTCCCTCCATTCCTTCCTCCCTACCTCTCAGTTATCCCTATCCTCTCTCATCTCCTCTCTCCATTTTGTGTGTTTATGGGTTGAGATTCATTCTCTCCTTTCATTTTTGCGATACACATCACCACTATCGAGACCCGTCTTCCATTGGTTTCCGGTGAAGGCGGTGACAGACGGTGTTTGGCAGCAACGGAGCGACGTGCGGCGATGGCAACAGGTAAGACCCCACCCACGGTGGAGTTGGATGCAGATCTCTCTTCGCTGGAACCCAGTCATGGATGACTTTGGGTTGATCATTTCGTTGCTGTTTTTCGATTTTGGTTGTATGTTGTATTTTGTACTTTGCTTTCCGATATACCAAAAAAAAAAAAAAAAGTTACAGGCGCCCGCCCACCAATGACATGTTTGATTTGTGGGACTAATAATGCTTAAATATGTAATAGTAATTCAATAATGAGCCAAATGGTGAGATGATTAAGGAAGGAAACAGCCAATTCCTTTTCATTTGAAAAATCTTGCGAGTTGAGGGACGTAATTATAAATGGGATAAACATAACATGCACCTGTATAAAGTATGTTTGCCAACTACTCCGCTTTACCTTTTTTCAATTCTTTATTTTCTTTTATATTTTCCGGTGGATTGTGGATTTTTCTTTTTAAAGATTAAAGAAGGGCAGGAAAAAAAAAGTGAATTAAGGAAGTTATACTTATTTTTATGCCAGTAAAGTAAGTTGTTACTACATTTTTTCTAAGCTAATCCTACCTATACATACTACATAGGTTTTTCCCCTTAATTTTTTATATTTTTTTATTTTAATCTTTATTCAAATTGTTTTCGCATTTGTTAGTAGACTCAAACTTTATAAGTTCCGTGATTCGTCTCGACGAGAAGAATAGAAAAAATATAAAATTATGATAGAAACTTGAACAAATACAAACACTAAAAATATAAAAAGTCACGCATAAATTATGTGACGGATTAATGTATAGGCAATTAGGCACGAAGTCAATTTTTTTAGATAAAAGCGAAGCTCACATGCAGCTGTACCTTATTATTTTATTAACTTATTTTTAAATTTTTTTATGCAGGACTTATTTTAAACACACCACTTGAGTGGCGAATCTTCAACTATATTAGCACATGAGCTTCCAGTCTAGGAGTAAAGAAAGAAAGAAAATGCGACCCTCTGGACGCGTGCACGGGAACACTTACTTATCTCATAAACTACTTTAGGAGTATTCTAGAATTCTAAATACTTTAAAAAGAAATAGTAATTAAAAAAAAACTTCGTACTTGTAGGAATTGTTGAAGTAAAATCCTATGTAAAATCCTGGCATGGCACGACACGACACGACACAGCACAGTCTAAGTTGGCATGTGACACGGCACAACACGGTCTTCTACGGGCACGACACGAAGTCAACAGGGCACGAGGCACAACACGACAAAACTTTGTTCTAGCACGGCACGAGCACTGAAGTTGGCCTGGCACGGCACGGCACAACACGGAAGTAGGACAGGCATGGCACGGCACGGGCACGACACATCACAGTTCTAGCAAGACACGGCACGGCACGACACGAGGCATGGAAAAACCAAAAAAAAAGAAAAGAAATTGTTAAATACTTTATTCCTTTCATTTAAGTATTTAAACAAAATAAGTTTTAAAAATATTTTATATGATTAGTAAAATTTGAATCAAAATTCAAACATGAAAATAAATGTATACCACACATATACATTGCGTTTTATCTAATAAAGATTTTAAAAAACAATAAATTTCTTTTGGTGAAAAAGAATTATTTTTTGCTTGTGTTAGTGAATTATATCAAGTTCAAAAAAATGAAGTCATGAACAAAAAAAGAAACAGAAGGGAAAAATAAGTTATAAATTTTATTCTATTAAGAGAGAGAAAGTTTGAACAAAAAAAAAGAAAATAAGCTTTTAAAATATTTTATATGATTAATAAATTGTGAATCAAAATTCAAACATGAAAAAAAATGTATACCACACATACACATTGTCTTTTATCTAATAAAGATTTTGAAAAAAATATTAATTTCTTTTGGTGAAAAAGAATTATTTTTTGCTTGTGTTAGTAAATTATATCAAGTTTTTAAAAAAATGAAGTCATGAACAAAAAAAGGAAAAAAGGAAAGAAACAAAAGGGAATAAAAAGTTACAATTTTTTTTTTGTATTTATTTATTTATTTTTGAGAGAGAGAGAGGAGTCAGAGAGAGTTTGGACAAAAAAAGAAAATAAGATTTTAAAATATTTTATATAATTAATAAAATTTGAATCAAAATTCAAACATGAAAAAAAATATATACCACACATAGACGGATATACATTGCCTTTTATCTAATAAAGATTTTGAAAAAAATATCAATTTCTTTTGGTGAAAAAAATTACTTTTTATTTGTGTTAGTGAATCACTTAATTATATCAACTTTAAAAAATGAATTCATGAACAAAAAAAGAAAATAAATAATAAATAAATAAAATGTTTTTTGTGTGTGTGTGTGTGTGAGAGAGAGAGAGAGAGAGAGTGGGGCAAAAAAAGAAAAAAAAATTTACAAAATTGTTTTTTTTTTAAATGGGTTAAAAAAAGTTACGATAAGGTTCGACATAAATATATTCAGATCTCCATTAAATTAAACTAATTGAACAATCGAGAGCGTTAAAATGATAGTTTTTGTTGATTAAATCAATCATGGAAAGTTACATATCGATCGGAATTAGAAAACCCCTTGATTGGGGTATGAATGTGTTATTTAGATGAATTTTACAAAGAAAGTTATTATCCGATTAAATGTAAGTTGAAACACGATGAACTTAACTTTTGGTACCAACGATGTACTCTATAATATGTGAAAGATAGACGGTTCCGATCGGGAAAAAAAAAATTTGTGGGGCTGTTATCATTTAGAATAAGACTTTCAGGCCTCGGGAAGCATTAAACATGATCCGATATCATGGCTATCGATATCCGATGATCTCAAAAATTGGCGTCAATGATGGAATCAACGAGGCGTGAAATCCTAACGGTTCAAATCAACCGTTATAAATTTTTACTCGGTAACGATCTTTGAAATCTATACATTGAATATAGTTGGTTAGAAACTAAGTCTTATGCTATAGTTTAATGTACATTAGCCACACGAGCGCTACACAATTACGACGATCCACACCTATCATTTTGTTTCTCTTGGTGTTTTAATACGTCTCACAAAAATTTGGCTAAATTGGGTTTGGAAAGATCCTTGATCGGGATGTAAATTAAATCTTGTGTTGTAATTGAATGTACAGCGGCCACGTGACCGTGACACAATCAAGATGATTGAGACCGTTGATTTTGTTGTACCGATTAATTAAATCAATATCGTAAAAATTTGGCTGAATCGGGTATGGAAAGGTCTTTGATCGGAACACAATTTCATAAGTAAATGAATTTTAAACAAAATCCAAAAATCAAAAATTTCCCCCAATTTTTTCCACACTAAAATTAAAATCTCCCACCAAAATTTCACCCATGCCCTGCCCTCCCTAAACGCCCAAATCTTCTGCCCCCAAATCCCCAAATCTTAAAAAAAATAAAAAATCCCTAAATTGTCTTATACCTCCAGCAAACCTGCAAACCCTCTCTCTCTCTCTCGGCAGAGGCATTTTGGGGTTTAGGGCTATGGATAGCTTCTAGACCCCCTCTGGACTAACTAACTAACTCTCCCGCTAACCCTTCATTGATGTATGTCAAATAGTAAAAAAAAAAACACTTCCACCCCTTAGGGCCGGTTTGGATGGCGTATTAATAGTTTTAGAGGGATTAAATAGTAAGGAGGGATAAAATAGTCGGGGGATTAAATAAGAAGGAGGAACCCACATTGATGTGACAGTTAAGAAGGGGGATTAAATAGTAGTACATGGTTTAGATGATGGATAATAAAAGGAGGATAAGGAGGGTGGATGATGTAAAAGCTATCAAATGGACTATATTGCCCTTGTTAATTCACATATTAGATTATGCATTTAAACAATTAAATAAATATCAAAATTAATTAATTTCATATACTTTTCAATTATAAAGTGATCATAAATCATTGTAATACACTGTTGGATCAATAATTAATGTGATATACTTTTCAATAATTGTTAAGTTCTTATACTTAAAAAATTAAGCTATAATATTTATTTTTAAAAAAATTATATAAAATAAAATTACTACATTTTAAAAGGAGATTATGGGCAAAAAAAAAAACTGAAAAAAAGATTCACTGAAAAATTGACCGAAAAAGGCCTCTTATTCCTTCACTTATTTTCCCATGCTTTACTTTATTGGAGATTAAAAAAAAAGGCCAAAAGAGAAACCCAGAATCAGACAATAATGGTCTGACGTAGACGACGGTCCGCAATGTTTATGATCCGATGATGGTAGGCGATTACACAGCAGATATGTATTTTTGTCCCTGATCTGATTATGTAAATTTCTAATTTTTCCAAACATGCATGAAAAGTTGTGCGACCGACATCGGATAATTTTTCCTATTTTTCATTGTACGATTCCTGCGAGAAAGAGAGAGAGAGAGAGAGGCGTGGGGGTAGGGAGGTAGTTTGGGTTGGATGAGGAACCGGACTAAACATAAGCACCCCCCCCCCCCCCCCACCCACCCCCATCTATATTTAGTCGGGGAGAAGAGGGATTAGGGGGAAGCCGGATGAATCATCCGGGTGGGTTTTGGGGCCTCTAAACAAGGGATATAGCCTAGAAGAGGGATGAGGGATGAGGGATTATTTAGTCAATGGTCATATACTGCATCCAAACAGGCCCTTAAGGTGCCTGGTTCAACACTCATAGCTAGCAATCCACTTTGCTTTTTTTTTTTTAAACTCCTACCATGGTCTAGACTTTAACTCTTTTAAAATTGAGGCTTAAATTTTATTTGGTTAGTCAAAGTTTATTGGCATACTTTATTTTATTTTATTTTTGTCTTTCATTCAAATATTGTATTTTTTGCATTGCTCTTGATTGGAATAATTCAAATAGATACCAAAAATATAGATCGTAATTGAGAACATAAAATATAATATTTTGACTTTTTGCATTTATCTTTCTTTCAAATATTTAAAATGAACAATTTAAATATCAAACATAACATAACATTATTTAGAAGTTTCTCGTTCTTTCTAATTTTCTTTTTTGTCTTTTCTATTTTTTTTTTAGATTCCCGTTATTTTTTTTATTCATCTCGATGAGAGGACACACAAAGTAAAAATTACGGCTAAAAGAAAAAAAAAAGTGGTCGCTAAATAAAATAACTGGTAGGAGTATTTTTTTGTCCTTAATGTTGTCCTATCTAAACCTTTTGAAACTCTGGTTTACATTTTTATACTCCTTCTGTTCCATTTTACTAGTCCAATTTCATCTCCAACGCAAAATTTAAATTGTTAACATCTTTCAATCTATAATGAAGTTTCTGTGCAATATGATTTTCATAGATTTAGAAAAGGCTTATGATAAGGTGCCTAGAGATATTATATGGTGGGTTCTGGAGAGAAAGGGGTTGCCCAAAGGGTATATCGATGTGGTTAGAGACATGTATGAAGGTGTTGTCATTGCCATTATATCACCAGCAGGGGAAACGAGTGAATTTCCCATCACAGTAGGATTGCACCAAAGGTCAGCCTTGAACCCGTACCTTTTCGCTTTATTACGAATGAACTGACTAGACAGATTCAGGAGGATATCCTATGGTGTATGTTGTTTGCGGATGATATTGTCCTTGTAGATGAAACTGCTAGCGGTGTTAATACTAAATTAGAAATTTGGCGGGATGCACTAGAGTCTACAGGCTTTCGGATAAGTAGGAGTAAGACTGAGTATATGGTTTGCAAGTTTAGTGGATCCAGTAGTGCGTCCGAAAAAAGAGTGATGATTCAAGACCAGGAGATACCAAAGAGTGACCTTTTCAAGTATTTAGGCTCTATTTTTAGTCAAGATGGAGAAATTGCAGAGGATGTAACCCATAGGAACCGAGTAGGGTGGCTCAAGTGGAGAAGCGCTACTGGTGTATTGTGTGACAAGAAGGTACCCACAAAATTAAAGGGTAAATTCTATAGAACTGTCATAAGACCAGCGATGCTTTACGGAACTGAATGCTAGCCTATTAAAAAATAGCAGGTGAACAAGAAAAGTGTAGCGGAAATGAGAATGTTGAGGTGGATGTGTGGTAAGACTAGACGAGATAGGATTAGAAATGAAACAGTCCGCGAGATGGTAGGTGTAGTACCTATAGAGGAGAAGTTAAGGGAAAATAAGCTTAGGTGGTTTAGGCATGTCTATCGGAGACCAGCGGATGCAGTAGTTAAGAGAGCGGATAGGATAGCTTTGAGTAGCAATGTTCCGGGGAGGGGAAGACCTAAATTGACTTTAGATGCGGTAGTGCGCAAGGATTTGAGTCTACTAGGGCTAAATGAGGAAGCGACACTTGATAGAGCTCAGTGAAGGAAAAAGATTCACGTAGTCGACCCCAATTGATTTGGGACATAAGACTCGGCTTAGTTTAGTTTGGTTTCTGTGCAATATGGATCTCATATGATAGCTATCAATTAATTCTATTATACAAAAATTTTAAAATCTTTAAAACTATTGTAGATTGAAAGATATTAACAATTTAAAAATTGCATTGCAGACCGAACTGGACTATTAAAATGGGACGGAGCGAGTATTTTTTTTGTTCCTTTCATCGGGATCCATAATTAGTCTAGAAAATGATGACGAAAAGTTTTAAAAAATAGGAGAAGTAAATAAAACCAAAAACAATACAAGTTCAAAAATTTAGGGAGAAAAGTTAACCATATATATTGCTTCAAACAATGCGACGGAAACTTTTCTTTGAATCGAATCATGCCAATCATAAAGTACTATAATCGAGGTTACACTTTGCTTTTGATTTATCGAATCGTGCTAATCTTAAAACATTATTATCAAGGTTAGATCTTGCTTTTGATTTTTTTGATGAAACTCAAGTTAAAAGCAGAATGTAACCTTGATTGTTTCTTTTTTAATTTGTATGTTTTTTTATTTTTTATGACTTAATAGTAAGTGGGCAACCAAACTTGGGGTTGGGGTTGGGCAACTAAAACATCTGAGCCGAGACTAGTGTTGGCCGCCGACGGATGTCATTTAATGGTGGATCAACGCATTGTCCGGTGGGGTTCCCGGAAGATAAAGGTGGTCTTTAGGTCACCACTGGAGGTAAAGCATGTCTGTTTTTGCTTTTAGCCCCCTATTGGTAGAGCTGTCTGCTCGATTGAGCTCCTGCGACGACACTCTCCAGCCGTGATGGCGTTGGTGGTTGACAATGAAGAGCTTGCTTTGAGCCACCTCTCCTTCCTGTCGTCATCCGATCGGGGGAGCTATGGCGGTATGGTGATTAAATAAGTTGAGGGTAAGATGGTAGAGTTTAGTTAGTTTTGTTTTTTGTGCTTTTCCTCACTGGCTTGGTTTCACAAGGCAATGGCGGTTCCAGAAATTCTCGCGAGGGTGTTCAGAAATTCTACTACGGTTCTCTAAAAAATCATAACGATACATAAAAAAAAATTCTACTACTTTCCAGGGGCGGAGGGAGAGTAGGGCTGGGGTGGGCCCTGGCCACCCCCGCCCTTTTAAAAATAAATATATATATATTTTTGGTCGTATCTCCCAAACTCCCGATGAAATTTAAGTTAGAGTCAATCATAGCTGATTTTCGAAATTTGAGAACACATCGGGTTGCACTTTAATAGATTGTTAAGCTACTTTTGCTCTATTTAATTTGTGATTTCCATCACATTTCTGACCAAGTGTAAGCTAAATGCAAATTCAACAGGGTAAACTAGGGATCTCCGCATTTGGCTTATTATTTCAATATAATACCTAGTCGAAGACTTCAACGTTTACCCCAGTAAAGAATTTCCTTGATTCTCTCCATTTTCATTTTGTATTTTCTGAGAGGTGAGAGTCCAAAGAATAAAGATAGACGTTCTAGATCCGTCCCCTACCCCTTTTCTTTTTGATAAATTACAAATCTTTTTTCTTTTTCTTTTTCATTAATTACAAATTAGTTGATGGATTGTGGGTTGGGCTAAGTTTGGACCAAAATTTGAATGGGTTAGGCAAAAAATAATTTATGGGATGGGCTAAAATGTATCTGTCATTGGGATTGGGTGTTCAAATATTTTGGGCAGAGTGTTCAAACACTTACATTTTTGGTAGGGTGTTCAAACATTTTGGTTAGAGTGGTCAAAATGACAAAAATTGTACAAACAATTTTTTTTACATGTATTTCTAAAAAAAATAAAATAAAATAAAAATTCAGGGTATTCAGGCGACCACCACCCTAGGCTCCACTTGGAGCCACCTCTGCCAATAGGCCAACGTTTCGTCCTGGTCTGATTTCTCCGGATCTAGTGGTTAATGATGGTAAGTAAATAAACCTCTTGGTTAAGCTGTATATTTTGGTCCGATTGTGAGGCCTCCGGTCGTGAGGCTTGATTGCAGCGATTGCCTTTTCCAGTGGATTGGTCTGTATTCGTCTTTTATGGGGATTGAATGTCCAGAAATAGCAACGTCCCCTCTACATATGAATTGTGGACATTTATCGGTGCGCGTGGGTTAGGCGCATCTGTTGTTGAGTGTGTTTCTTTTTATTCGAGGTTGTGTTATGGAGTTTCCAATTTATTTCAGATGTTTTGCCTCTGAGTTTTAGTGTTATATTTGTAATTTGATTCTGTTATCTTCTTTTAACGGCAATAGTAACGATCTTGAATTCAGGGGTGGTGTGCAGTAAAACTACGTCATTTTGCTCATTTTCTTGGTATACCACAAAGCTTCCAAGGGCCTTGTTTGGAGAGTTCATTTTGGAGTTCAATTTTAGGGGATTTAGGCTCTTTGCGGTAGGGCATAGTGGTAGTTTTACCGCACAATACGACGCACAAACACGTCAACACTTACCGCACAGAATGATACAAAGATTAAAATTCTTTCCTTTTCAAAAAAAAAAAAAAAAAACACTTACCGCACAACACCCCGGATTCAACGATCTTCTTGTTAAAAAAAGTGCGAGACTATTTACATCACCTGATTGGGCAGGAAAGTTTTTTATTCTTGTAAAAAAGAAGTGGGTACCACCATGTTCTTATTTATTACAAAAACCATGTGCTAGGTCTCTTAAGAAAAGCTGGTCAATAGACAAAAAGGTCTCTTGATAATTTAGTAATGTTTTTTTTTCTTTTCATACGACATACATCGATAGTGGTTAGTGGGGAAGTTTGTTACTTGTTAGTAGGTAAAATATGTTTATCCGTAAATTCGAACCCAGACCTCTCTTTTGACAGGCAAAATAAGATGGGTTATAAGCAACTCTGTAATTGTTTAACTATTACATTTACTCTCTCCTCCTCTAATTTTGTTTTTTCTTAAATTTTCCCCAGTGGTCCTAACTTCTTGTAGGTCAGCTACATCCTTTGATCCGATAACCCAACTCACATGGATTGGAGGATGACCGAATTAGCTAGTAATTTTTATTAACGAAAATAAAAATTAATTGCTAGTATATTTTTCGTGTATAACAAGTACGTAATAAAAAATTATTGTGTTCTTTTGATTTTGATAAATAAAATATCTAGGTACATGCATTTGAGATGTTTTCAAGAAGCAACGTAGTATAAAGTATAGATTTGACTCCTAAACATGACTGTAAAAAAAATTTAAATACCAAACATGCATGTGTTTATATCATATATATTCAAATTAATAAAGAATTTGGATGGTGCCTGCGCCTGCCGGCCCTGCCTAGATTTTCTCCTGCCAACTCACATCCTCTCATTCAATTGGCTGGCAATTTGTCAAAGCTCTTAATATGTAACATGTGCTTAAGAAACACATTAAATAAAAATTGCAACAGCTAATAAAAAAATGTCTTGTTTTCTCCGGCGCTATTAATTCAACCCTTTCGAATTTCGCAAAAAAAACCTAGGTGGGTTTGGAAGAGAAGACTCATTTGATAATTGACGAGAAAATTAAAGGCAATAAAAATATTCAGGTACACGAAACAATTTATACGATTTTCCGTTTGTTTGATTTTTGAACGAGGGACTTTGAGCATAAATCTATGAAGGTGTAGGTTCATAAGAAACTACTCCAGTTTTTTAAATTCCGGATTGAAGTTTTTTGTTTTGGTTATTCGATCAAGCTTTTTGTTTTTTTATTCGGTTTCAATTCCTCACAATGACGAAAGATAAGTGAGAGAAAAGATGAGTGATAAAATTAATTTAGAATTAGACGGGCCAATCGGGTACAAATTTCTCCCTCTTCATTTTTTATTAGATCAATATTTCCTTAATAAAATGAGGGAGGAGAAGAAAAAGTGATTCTTTTTATGTAAAGCTAGTAAATTAATGAAAGCGGTGACACAACCAACTACTGTGGCGACAAGAGATAAAGAATGAGATAAATGTGGAGACCGTAGATAATATTCTATGCTCAGCTTTTTATGAAATTTTAGGTCTATCTAATTTTAAATTTCTCTATCCTTGTATTTTTATTAGATCCATATTTATGCTCAATTTGTCACAAGATTAATTAGGAAAATCCAATTGGTTGAAATAGTAAACTTGTTTAGTGATCATCCATTAAAAAAAAATGACCTCCATTTTGGGGAAAGAATCACTTACAAAATAAACCTATTGCCACTGATCAATTGTTTAAAACGTCTTTTCATATGGTAGGGTGGGGTGATATAATTATCCGATACTCTTCAGCGGCTCGTCAATGAAAACGTGATTTTTATTTTTTATTTTTTTTTATGAACTCAAAACTTTGGAATCATCCTACTTTAATTGTTGGTGGTGGTTAACCACGGCTTTGTTATTCAAACCAACTTTGCAATGGTTGAAATATTCCATTTGAAATCTTAATAAAAACCAAAACTATTGGTGTCTAATATTCTATGTAAAGGCAAAATTATTCAAATCGATCTCATTTGTTATTGGCCCGTCCACTTTCTTTCAAAAGAGAACCTGATGTAGAACAAGTAGCGGTCCAATTCTATGATCAGTTGGATCAGTCAACGTCCCGGAGGCCCAAACAATTGTTAATTGAAAATTGCCAAATTGGGCAATTTATCGACGACCCCAGAATGGGCCCAAACTTGGTGGCTGAAGCAAAATCGCCTTGCGGTCAAGACTCACCTTCCTAAGTTGTGACTGATGGTGGATTTTGGCCAAATTCTTTCGTTTAGGCTTTCAATTTCGTTATTTTGTTATTTTAGGAAATGTTTGGATTACAAATTACTAATAGCGTGTAATTCCGTTTTCATTTATTCCAGTTGGGAAAGTCTTAGATTTCTGAGATATTTTACTTTTTAGTAGTTTATTTAGGGTTTGCTAGGATTTTCCTATAAAAGGGTTTGTAATCTCTATTATTCGGCAACTTTTTATTCAATAAACAAATTAGAGTTAATCTCTTCTTTTTGTGGATTCAAGAACTCTCGAGGATTCGAGATCTATCTTATTTTGGACAAGTAGGTTAACTAATCTCTCGTGAATTCCGCTACGTCAGATCCAACCATCAATATCACTATTGTGGGAATTTGAATTGGCACCCAATGATAAAAAAAGAAGCCTAGAGAAAGGAACATACGTGTGATAACTCTAAGAAAGTCTCAGATTTGAGATTGAGAGAGAAAAACTTACCATAGATGAAGAAAACTTAAAAGGTAAAACTCTCCCCTCCCGTCGCCACATAAGGCTATGTTTTTTTAAGAGGTGATCTGAGTTGGAGAGAGGTGGGATAGAATATTATAGTATTATTTATTTATTTTTTATTTTTTTGGTTTCTTTTCCTTATTCGCCGTGTATTAGATTTATTGTGGACTGACTGGACTCTAAAGCCTTGACGTGATGAAAGTTGAAACGACCTACTAATAGGCATGCCAAGGTATCAAATTTATGCTCATACCAATTCGGGTGGTCCAAAATAAAACAGGAGATTGACTTGAGCGAGATAAATATATATAATATACATGTTGTGAATTCCATTAATTCTTTCTATAATGCCATGATCTATTATTATATCATCGATTCCATCAATTAAAAATTCTTTTCGTCAAGCATATCACAATTTGATGAGTCGTTCTCTTCTTTTATTTTTCATTTTTTCTTTGGCAGTCAGTAGGGGTGTACATCAGCCCAGTGGCCTGTCTAGCCCGTTCAGTCCAACTTGATTTTTTACGGGTTTCGGATATAAACTTGGGCCTATAGGGTTGGACCAGGTTGATATTTTAAACCCGATTAGCAAATGGGATGGGTTTGACAAAATCCTCAAGGCCCAGTCCGAGCATAGTCCGAAAATTTAATTATTAGAACCATAGTGTTTTATGAGTTTGTTTTTATAGTATTGCGAGAACATAAAACTTTAAGTATTCCCGGTTGTGAATCTTAATTTGTGATCCTTGTAGTTGATTTATTTATGTTTGTGATATCACGCTTTAGAAAAATAATGGGCTTGTTGGGTGGGTATGAGAAACAAAACTTTAATTGGACTGGGTTTGAGAATATAAAATGAAGCCCGATTCTTAATAGTCCGGGCTTGGATATGCACAAGTCTCGTTAGTATCTAGTATAAACCCAGTCCGATATACGTGCCCCCTAGTAGTCAATGATGTCCGGATTAGTTTGTCCACTCTAACTAGATCTCTCTGGTCTAGTCAATAACAAGCTGTCCACATTATGATTAGAAAATTCACAAGAAAAATTCTTGCGGTCTGACCTCCAAAAAGTTGTAAAACTTTGCACTTACTACTCGTTTGATTCCCCTTGTCAGCAACTCTTAAGGCCACTTGGGGTTATGCCCGGTCATTATCTTCAGGGTTCCGAAATTAGTCGAGGTGCGTGCAAGTTGACCGGGACTTCCGGTTATTAAAAAAAAAAAACTTACTGCTCGTCCAGTTACCAGTTACCAGTTACCAGTTACCAGTTACCTAGAGTCGTTCTTTTATGAGCCGGCACATGGGCACACGATGTTATTTCACTGTGATTCACTTTGGTCATCGCACCCTTTTGGGCAACTCAAATGTGGTACAAAGTTATTGGATGGTTGGACCCATCACATGCCTATTGTTCCATGAATTGTGCACATGGGAAACACTTAATTTTAAGCTGATGATACATTTAAACGTACTACCAGAGACATGAACGCCCCATTTTGGCAACTGGTCCCGCTAGAATTTTTTAAGATTGAAATTCATTTGCCACCATTTGTACTATACATTAGTGGGGGTATTGTGTTATTTTACTTTTGCCACCATTGTAGTAGTATACATTAGTGTGGTATTGGGCTAACAATTTCTTTTTCGAACAACAACAAATATACTCCCTTCGTCCCCTTTATAGTGTAGACATTTTCATTTTTGGTTGTCCCTTAATAAGTGTGTGTTTTGAAAAGTTAGTGGGTACATTTTCTTATTTTGCCCTTAAAAGTAGATTCATTTTTGAAAAGTTAGTGTGTATTATTATATTGATAAGGGTAAATAGTGGAAAGTAGATGTAAAAGTTGTAAAAGTTGATGAGAGAGAGAATAAATTGGAATTACGAGGCAACACACTTAAAAATGGACGGAGGGAGTATAATATATTGATCTTTGAATGGAGTACAGAGACTAAAAGGCTAGAAGAGAAAAGCATCACAACTAAGGGAGATATCCCAACTAGGTTGACACCTCTCCAATGGATGATCATCTGACTCAAACTCAATGAAAGTCAACGAATACAATCAGATGGGATAAGTGTCGCATCGAATTTAATTTTACTTTATTCCCTCTAAAATTGTTTATAAGCCACATGGATATAATTTTCATCAAGATTGTTAAAGGGAATTGAATTATAAGTTGATCTTGGAATTTTTATTTTGCTCAGAGACTTTTTTAATAGGTACATATAAGCTAACATGAACCGTACGCATCTCCATCCCATCTCTATTTGATTTCTTCAAAATGGAAAATTTATGCACTCTAAGATTCTTAACTTAGGCTCCGTTTGTTTGGCCGTAAAATATTTTACACCGAAAAATATTCTCCGTGTAAAATGTTTTTTCCAAAATTGAACTTTTCATTTTTATTTTCTAGTGTTTGGTTGATTATTGAAAGAATTTTTATTCTACACTTTTAAACTTCTACGTGATAACATCTAGACCAATCAGTACACATGCTTTTTTGGTAAATTGTAACCGTATTTTACTTTTTGCTTCTTTTTTTCCAAATCATCCTCTCTATGAGAGAGAGAGAGAGAGAGAGAGAGAGAGAGATGGGCCAAAGTAAAAGAACAAAAATGATGTGAGGGTAAATGATTACTTGACTGGGGAGAGAGAGAAATTTAGGGGAAGAGAGAGAGAGAGAGAGAGAGAGAGAGAGAGAGAGAGAGAGAGAGAGAGAGAGACGAGAGATGTAATAAAGTCGAGTAATTGGCTTTGTTCTAGGAAGTAGCGGTGAATGGAGAGGGTCGAGAGACTGACCGGAAAATGACTTACCGAGTTTTTCTCGGAAAAACATTTTACCTCCTTTTTGGTGAAAACATTTTCCTGAGTAAAACATTTTCCCCAGTTTTGAACAACCAAACAACCAAAAATAAGAAAATATTTTACGGCAAAACAAACGGAGCCATAGTGACTCTCCAAAATAGAGAATTTGTGAGAGAAGGGTTTTTTGAAAATGCTCTAAAGACCAATATTGTAACTTCAGGTCACTTGGCCCACTAGAACGTAAAAGGGCCGAGTGTGAAATCGGTCACTATGGCCCATGTAGCATCATGGCACAATTCATAGGCCATCAAGTGGATCCAGTCCAGGCTATTGGTTATTGATTCAATTGGATCCAGATATTTCATCGGTAATGTTTGGGACATTTTTACCCGGGGAAAAAATAATTTTGGGGGCATTTATAAAGCGATGTAGCTAAGAGCAATGAGGTATACAACTAACACAACACTTTTCACACAATATACACAACATGCTTATATGATATAGTATCATTGCATTGACATTGTAAAATGGCATCTCATTCATTGCCGAATGATATAGTATCATATAAACATTGTAAAATTTTGTACTAATAGACTTCACCCAAAAGCAATTCCGGTGTTTTTGGCTTCGGTTGCCGCGGTCGATGGGCGGCTAACTTTGGTGATGAGTGAACCAAAGTTGGCCAATGTTTAACCCCTTTAGCGATGACCTAAAATTAGTATGAGTCTGTTTGTCAAGGGGATAAGAGAGAGGGATAAGGGAGGGAGGGAGGAGGGGGATAAACTAACTCCGATCCACCCTTATCCGATGTTTGTTTCCTATTTTGCACCCGGACTACTAACACCCCTGGGATAAACTTATCTGGGTGGGTATAACGACTTTGTTGCCCCTCAAATCTCTTCAAACTCTTGTTGTACTCTCACTACAAGGGGCAATTAAGATAATTCTCACACTATTTATTTATCCATCCACTTTTATCCATCTATTTCAATTATGAAATAAACTCCTCCGTTTATCACCCATTTTTAACTAATCTCCCCTTAAAACACTATATCCGCTTGACAAACGAGCCGGTAGGTTCTTGCTATAGTGGTATGGGTTATGTTTGTTCGATTGCTCTTCTTTTGTAGACGTCGTTCAAATTTAGAAGTCAATTGTGGCGGACTACATTGCCCTTTTAACTTACCAAAAAGAGAATTATGTTCAAAGCACTAGCGGAGGTGTTAAGGGGCTGCGGTGATAAAAGAATTAAATGTTGGAGAAAAGCAGTGAAATTACATGTTGCAATGTAGCTCCATAGGAACCATAAATAGAAACCCGTGAAATATTAGCAGAAATAGAGATTTTAAGCGCAAGACGGCACCAAAGTTGTGGAATTTGTGTGAGCTTGCTTGAATGGATCTAGAATTTGCCCGTCCTATGATGATATGTTCGTTTGATATAATTGTAGTAGTCCAAAACCTTCTGTTGAGAGAGGCCACAAGACTTGTTAATGCTGAAATTGTAACACGAACCCTTGTGCTGTGATATAATGAACAAAACCGAAGAAGAAGATGCAAAATAGACACAAATAAGAAACAGTGATCCTCATTTCACCCACTGAAAATGATCAATGCACTAGATTAATACAATGAATGATGATCACGTTTCTTCGATATCCAATTGGACGTTTGAGGGGGGGAAAGAAAAAAGAAGCAAAAAACTTATCCACGATTTCGCTCGTTGTGATGTCAAATCACAACTTTCCTGATCTGCTTAGTTACCTCAACCATCGGTGGCCGCTTTTTCGGGTGCTGAGAAGTGCAATGCATTCCCACACGTAACAACTCAAACATTTGCTCCTCCTCTCCATTGTTCTGATGCTGCCTAACCAACTCTTTATCAAACACATCAATCATCTTATTCTCTTTACACATCGAACTTACCCACCTTGGAAGGTCGACTCCTTCCTCGTTCAAAACCCCGTGGTTGGGGGCCTTGCCAGTCAAAAGCTCCAAAAGCAGAACACCGAAACTGTATACGTCAGCTTTCTGGGAGATCTTGCGGGTATCTGTCACCTCGGGTGCACGATAGCCATTCTGGTCGAGAGTGGAAAATGGAGACACAAGTTGGCATAGACCGTATTCCGAAACACGCGCAGCGTAGAAATCGTTTAGGAGAATGTTGGATGACTTGATGTTTCCGTGAGAAATATTGGAGCCTAAAGAGTGAAGGTACTGAATGCCGTAGGCAGCACCAAAGGCAATTTTAGTCCTGATTTCCCAGGTTAATGCTGCTCTGTGTTCCCCTGTACTTCCTGAGGATTGAAATGAGAGACGGTAAGAAAATTGGAAAATGTTTATTGGACGATCATAACGTATCTGGCCTCGTTTTACAAGTGAATTGATAAATGATCAATCAGTTCAAGAAACCAAGTATATGATTGAAAAAAGAGAGTTTTAATGTTAAGTGAATGAACTTAAGAAATCCCTTAAAATCAACCGAATTGTAATGGAATTTCCACAACACTGCTATGTCCCGGATTTCTCTCCGTAGTTATAAAGTCTACAAACACAATTTTAAAACACAACTACGTCCGAAGCCATTCAATGCATGTTTCCAAATTTGTGTCCATAGTTGTCTTTCAAAGATGTAGCCGTAATAAACACGTGAACGTGCCAAGTCCTAACAACACTCAGACGAATACTTAATCTATCTGTTTATCTCAAGTATATCATATTTTGATGTATCAGGAAGAAAACTAAATACAGTGAAAATGAAAATTCATAATAGTAGATGGAAAACAAAGATCCTTGGTTTGAAATGAAGAAATCTGGGCTTCACGCAATTTCCCAATTAACGTATACTAGATAGAAATCTGTGAATTTTCGTGGGAGTGGGAGTGGAAGTGGAACTTTCAGCAGTTTTGCACCAAGGTTTTCAATTTATTCAAAGCAAATCAACAGATCTAATTAAAAACATGGGCTGATATATGACCAGACGAAAAACACACCTTGAGCCATAGAAGCACCTTGCAATAATACATGTTTCGAGACTTCTTAGAGAAGTTTGACCTAAAATTTGTTGACAATAAATGGGAGTCCCTGGTAGGAGTATAAATCAAGTTTGGCTAGCTTAGATGAGCGTTTGCGACAAAGTCTAAAACTCTCACTCACGTGTTGTGCAGAGGGCATGGAGGTACGTGTATGGATTAAGAAGACGAGAGTGTTGACACAGACGGAGATTTGACCCCATGAGACCATGCTAGACCTGACTTTGATAAAATGAAGAAGGAATACACTAGTAGTAATGTAATACTAATACTCACCATGCAAAAGAGCAGACAAGCTTCCCATGGGCATGCAATCAAACACAATCAGCCTCTCCTCTCTCCCATAATAGTAGGCTCTAAAAGGCAACAAATTCTCATGAACCAACATTCCCAAATCCTCAACCTTCTCTCTATACTCTATCTCACGAACACAAATCTCTCTCAACCTCTTCACCACCACCACCTCTGTCTCACCTCCCAAATATGCTTTATAAGTAGACCCTAAAGTCCCCTTTCCCAATACCTCTGCTGGAGCCCTCAGCAATTCCTCCAAACCAAAAACCACATTCCCTTCACCAAAAAACACCAACCCATCATCCCTACCACCACTATGCACACCATTCACAACCACCACATCCCCATTTCTCGATCTGCCGTCTCCACTGTTTTCCCTCACTATAAGCGGTTTCGGGCTATTCAGTTCTGAGCCTGGTGCCAGCACTGCAGGCGGAGCCTGATACGTCTTCGCTTGCGGTGGAGTTGTCTGAGGACTTCTTTTTCTCAGCAGAAAGAACAGAACTAAAAGAACCACAATCAATCCGAATACCGACCCGATTACGATTCCAGCAATGGCTCCTGCAGATAACTTTTTATTACCACCACCATTTCCATCAATACCAGGACTAGGAGCAAGTGGTGAGCCACCACCATTTCCATCAATACCAGGACAAGGAGCAAGTGGTGAGCCACATAGAGTATTTCCCATAAACGAATTATCCGAAAATATTTCTAAACTCCTCGGAATTGAACCGTTCAATTGATTAAAAGACACGTTGAATACTCGAAGCCCTGAGAGATTATTCAAATCCGGTATTGACCCAGTCAGATTATTGTATTCCAAGCGCAAAATTCTCAGCTTAGTAAGATTATTGAATCCAGGCGAAATCCCACCGGAGAATCTGTTGCTCGCAAGGTTTAGTCGAACAAGATTGGGCAACGCGAAAAGGGTCGTCGGAATTTCGCCGGAGAAGTTGTTTTCTTGCAAGAAGAGGGATTGCAGTTGAGTACATGAGCTCAAGTCGGAGGGAAGTGACCCAGAAAGGGAGTTACGCCGGAGGGTGAGGTTCCGAAGTTCGGTTAGGTTTCCGATGGAGCCAATTGGGATTTGGTCGGAGAGACCCCAGCCGGGGAGGCGGAGCTGGACGACGCGGGCCCCGGTGGTGGTGTTGTCGCAGGAGACGCCTTGCCATGAACATGGCGATTGTTCTGAAGGGTTCCACCGGGTGGTGCGGCCGCCGAGGGCAGAGCTGAGGAGGAGCAGGGCGTCTCTGTCAGCGGCTAGGTCCGATATGGCGGCCGGAAAGAGGAAGAATAATAATAAAAATTGGGAAAGCATTTTGGCAGAAGAATTTGGTTGTGGTGTTAGGAGAATGTTTCGTTGGGAGTATCATTTAGGGAAGGGAGGGAGGAAAGGGTCTCTGTTTCAGTCTTCTTCCCGCGTAGTCTTTCTTCATGGTGACATGAATGAATGAAACTCTTCAACTTTTAGACTTGGAAAATGGGAAAAAGTCCAAAATAAATTAATGGTCCACTTTCAAATATACTACTATAACTTTTTTGTTGAAAATTGGTATTTTTTTTTCTTTGCATACATATGTAATTTTGTTTTCTTTAATATTGCCGGCAGTTGAGTTGCAAAAATTCAATTTAATTCCCGAACGATAAGTAGATAGAGTAATTAATTAAATAAATTGAAAAAGATCCAACTTCATTGTAAAATAATAAATCAGGCCTTAATGACCGTCATTACTAATTATAGCCATTGGCCAAGATACTTAAATTACGGTAATCTCCTATTTATATCATAATTAAAATATAAATACACACAATTTTGAATCGAAGTAGCACAAAATTTCGAAGAGTCTGGCCCTGCCGGCCTTGACCAGCTCCGCTAGCTTTTGCAGAAAAGTACTGAAATATATTTCATTTCGCGATCGAGGAATTTTTTTTTGTGTGCAAGTGGTAGCATTAGTAGGCAAAATACACTTTCATTTCGCATTCGAGAATTGTTACAGTATTTTTTATGGCGAGTGGTACCTTCAGTAGGCAAATTGAAAATTATATGGAGTATAACCAGAGGATTTGTCTTTCGATAAAAAAAAACAAAACCCCAGAGTATTTGTTCAAAATCCATTTTTACATCCAAAAGAACAGATATGATCTAGTCAGAATTAAATTCTCTGTTCCGAAAATCCTTAATTACTCTGTTCCGGTGCATTTTCGGTTATTGGATCACATGAAATTTTTTTAAAAAAGAAACACACACAAAATTCAACGACCCAAAATAATTCGGCACAGAGACACATAATTTTTCGGAACAGAGGATCTCAAGTAGGCATTGGGGTTTGACTCCAACGTTTCACCAATCTCTTTAATGACTTTTATAAGTTTGTTTGACTGATACAAAAGAAAAGTAGGTGTAGCACGAGACGTGATTTTCACACGTATTAGTTACGAAAACAATTACTCTCTCCGTTCGGATTTGTTGGTCCATTTTAGGAATTTTAATTTTTTTTCCATTACTTTTTTTTCATCACTTTTTGTGTACTTTCTCTATACTTTACCTTTTAACTTTTGCAAATGGACAAATATTTTCGGACTTGAAAAAGTATGTTTGTTGACCAACAAATCCGGACGGATGGAGTAGTCATTTACTGTGTAAAACTATGCAAATGTACATATAATGCATTTTTATCGAACAATGCTCGGATCAAGCCTTTCTGGGTATTTTTTTGACAAATCCTCCCGTTCGACCTTAAAAACATGTTTTAAACACATCTAACTGTTTGAATCATCGAAATTTGATCTCAAATAAAAAATCCTACACCGTAGTTAGGGGTGAGCATGGACCGGATTGGTTCGGTTTTGTAGTAAACCAAGAACCAAACCACTACCTACGGATTATGAATTTGGAGAACCAAACCAACCCATAAAAGGCATAGAACCAAACCAATCCAAACCGTTAAGATATGGATCGGTTTCGGTTTTGAACCACAGTTTGCTTAAAATTGAGATATTATTTCTGTAAACTATTTAATGTACTTAAAATTTTGAAGATTAATAAACCAAAACTTATATTAAATCCGATTCAATTAAAATATCATTAAAATTAATCATGGTAATGAAGGAAATCAAGGAATAGGAATATGCAATGACCAAATCATGTATAGAAATTTAGAAAAATAGAAACGTGTTGTGGAATCAAAATTGGAATAGAGAATTTCATTAGCAAATTTATTGGCTATAACTAAACCACTACTCGTGTATTGGAATTAAGGTAACAAGTTAAGAATCTTAGGCAAAATAAAATCTTGCACAGAGAAGGAATAATGAATAAATTAAATTAGGAAATTAGTTAACTATGACTTATATATATAAATACATTTATATATAATATACACGGTTCAGATCGGATTGGGACCACCATTAACGTAAATCCACAAACCAAACCATTGAATACGGATTCTAATTTTTTTAAATCAGGACCAAACCACGTTACTAAAAAATTGAACCAAACCAATCGGTTTGGACTGGATTCACGGTTTGACGGATGTTCTGCTCACCCCTAACCGTAGTATATAAGGGATCCCTTATTGGATATTTATTGTGAGATATATATATAAGAGCATTTCTAATGAGGGCTCCCTCATTTTGCTACAATGAGGGACTTAGCCTTTTTCCAACTTTCCGGAACAAATTTCGACGATCCGAACCGCTTAATATTTTTAAAACATGTTTTCAAGGGCCAACGCAAGGATTAGTAAAAAAAAAAAAATACTCGGAAGGGTTTGATCCGATCAATTTTTGATGAAAACGCTATATATAACTTTTTATCAAAAATTGATCGGATTAAGCGTTTCCGAGTATTTTTTTTTACGAATCCTCGGGGTAATCTTTAAAAACATGTTTTAAACACATCTAACGGTTCGGATCGTTGAAATTCAATCCGGAAATGAAAGTCCCTCACCCTAGCAAAGTGAGGGAGCCCTCATTGGATCTTTGTTGTATATATATATATTAACACAATATTTGCACAACAAATTGTAAATCATCCATTTAGAAGTCTCACACAAATGATCGGAGCCGTTCAATTTGTTTAAAACATGTTTTTAAGATCATACGTAGAAAAATCAGCTCATTCCAATATCGGTAAGATCTTGATCGATATTTGTCCTTAAATTTGACAGGATGAAAACTAAATGAATCGATCAAGCCCTTACCGATATCTGAATGAGTTGATTTTTTATGGGTACTTGTAAAAACATGTTTTGAACAATTGGAACGACTCCATGTTCAGTGTGGTGCTCCGAATATTGTTCTGTCAAAAGTTGTGTTTGAGTAAAAACATGTTTTGAACAATTGGAACGACTCCATGTTCAGTGTGGTGCTCCGAATATTGTTCTGTCAAAAGTTGTGTTTGAGAAACCAAACTCATATAGATATTATATGAATGGCCGAATGAAATCTTGTTCTGATTTTCTTGGGTGAGTTTCTCAAACAATTTGATCAAAGATAAAATCAAGATTTGATAAAATCAAGGTTGATTTTATCAAATGAGAAAGAGATTTGATAAAATCTCAATTTTTTTAATGCAAAAAAACTGAGATTTTACCAAACCTCTTCCTCATTTGATAAAATCAATGGTTGATTTCATCACATTTTGATAAATTCTTTTTGGGAAACTAGGGATGACCGGAACTGTGTAATTATTTGATCTCGTCATGAAAATCAATTATTTCAAAAATCATATTGGTGGAATCTCCATCATTACATGTTACATTTATCTTAAAACAAAACATACTCCGATAGCGTGGAAATCTTCTTTCTTTTGTTTCATTTTTTTAAAGCAAGTATGTTTTTTATATACTAATATCTATCAATGTCTGATTAATTCATTTCTGACACAATTGATATTCTCGACTAGCTCTAAACATGGACCAAGTTAGAAATTTCACTACGCCGGAGCGAAATTTTTTTTTTTCAAAATATTTTGCTGGGACGAGCCTTTATAATTTATGAAAAATTATTATTTTTCCTATATAATACTAAAGATTTTTTTTTTCTTGTTACATGGGCGACCACCCCTCTGACTTCATCTCTGGCTCTAAAAGTGAGCTATTCCAGTTCACAAAGCGTGCTCGAGGAGGACACATAAAAGATGGAGTAAATTGGATGGTTCGATCTCTAGGAACTGTAGACAATTAAAATCCATTAGTAAAAAAGGATTATATATGTAACTAGACAAAAAAAGTCTCATGTTAACTTGTTAAAGGATGACAATGGACGAGTTATTATTCATTCCCCAGCTTTATTAGGAAATACCTGTTGGGATCGACCGGGGTTCACCACACACGCAACTCACACATAAGATTTGAGGAAAAACTCCGTATATGTATATATTCACACAATACACAATAAACATGAAAAAATCTCTCTTCGGAGCACTTACCGGCTCCCCGGGGCCCACAATCCAGTACCCCGTCGCTCAGCCTCACCCCTCCGCTCACCACCGTGCTCCGACAGAGTATCCGGAGCACGGCTCCCTCCCGGAGAAGGAAGCTCACACCGCTCTCTCTCTCTCTCTCTCTCTCTCTGTCTCTCAACAGTAACACACACACACACCACACCACACCTCACCCTCTCCTGCCTAATACAAAACAAAGGGGAGGGATCCTGTGTGGTGGAACATGGGAAGGCCCAAGGGAGTAATCCCCCGTATCGCGTACATCTCCCTCACATGGGAGACAAAACCCAACAATCACCCCCTCTCACATGTGAGGTAATCGCTGAACCTGCAGTGCTGTCCGGCTGCAATCCATCCGCCACTCTAGCATTTACCGTGTCACGTCCGAGACACTCAACTCAGCAACCCTCTGCTCACACCAGAGGCTCCAATCACCAGATGATCTCACACACCACCTGGAATGAGGCTGACACCATCTCTGTCGACACACTACATCCCCCACCGAGCTCCTCCGCACCCCCAAACCGGGATACACCACTCGTGAATCCGGGACATCATCCACTCCTGCTATATATCCGTGACTCAAACCTGATCTACCGCTCTGACAAGTGTCTGTGTCATCCCCAGACGAGCTACACCGCACCATAACCAGGTACTCACTCGAATGAATGTATCCCTGCAAGCCAGATCTTTCGCGGTCAATCATAATCCTGCACCCCCTAACCAGAGTGCCCGCACCCCCTAACCGGATGCTCCTGACCTGTCATCCATAAGAACTGCACCCCCGAAACCTGTATCTGCTATCCGACCCGTGCACCCGACCGATCTCCCGCAGAACAACCCCGGAATGCCTCATCGAAACCCGGATGACTCACATCTCCAACCGAGATGCAACAATCCTCGTCCGCCAAACCACGAACGCTCGTGCCCAATCACAGGACACAATCTGCGACTCCATCTCTCCACACCATGCGGCCGCATATCCCGGAGAGGATCCAATCACAAAAACACAGAAGAAAGAGACTCACCCGATCGATCATCTGCATACCGTCTCAATCCCTCTGTCCAGAGCTCCCGTGAACAACCTACAGCAACCAGTTGCTCACCGTCTGCAGACAATACCACACACTATCCGATTCAGCTCCCGACGCATCCAGTACCCTCCGGTCATGACTCCTCAGTACTACCCTGCGGCTATCCTGTGTGTCCCTGCAACTGTCGCCTCCTGTCCACATCACTAAACACACATACTACCTGACCATGCCTGACATCAGCTCCAACTATCACGACACTCCCACAAGCATGTACGGTGGCCCATCATCCAATCCATGCAGCTCGAATCACAACTGCAAATCCCGATGAAAGGTCTTCGAAACCCGACTGAACCAGACTGCCTCCGATCACTGCTGACCATCTCCGATCTGTCCCACTAGTAAGCACCTGTGTCATTACCAATCGAATGTATCCACACCCCTCAAACCGAGAATGCAACACCCGAAAGAATGTATCCTTCCTCACTAGCTCTCCGACTGATCATCACGGCTCAACCGCCGCGAATCTGCAATCACCCGACTGCCCTAGTCAACCCCCGATCTCTGCAAATCTGTCCAATCCCTGGTGTGTATCCTCTAACTCCGCTCGTCTCTACCGCCACCTATCCACCATTATCGCCACTCTCCCGGTCTCCTGCTACTCTCTGTCAACTCTGTCGGGTCTCCTTCTGCCTCCTGGTTCATCCCGTTCCATTCCCGGCTCTCTCAGCACCCCTGGACTCCCATCGGATCTCCACAATCTATCGCTCCAGCAAGTGCCTATGTCACTAACCAGACGAGTATCCATGCACCCCCAAACCTGGAGTACAAAACCCAAACGAGTGTATCCTTGCTTGCCGACCGCGACTGATCATCCCTGGTATGCCCCTGACTGAACCCAACGGCTCCGATCAACCCTGATCATGCCCGATCTTCCCCGATCTCGCCCGCTGTGCCCAGAACAACAAAATCTGACTCGAATCAACCAAAACCGAGCCCACCAGTGAATCCGGAACAGTCCAAATAGCTAAGAACAAGCCTCCTCACAACCTAAAACGCCTCCAAACGTCCAAATCCGGCTCAAATCCAGCAATAACACCTGCTCTCAAGCCCCAACACGAACAACGGAGCACGTGGTTGGATCCGTAACGTCAAGATAGTCGAAATTGACTACTCACACACGAAATCGGAGTTGTATGGACTCCGAAAATGCGAAAAAACCATGAACCAATCCTCCAATTAATCAAATTGGACCTTTGACCAGCCCTTGACCCCTTTGAACCATCCTGACCCGTCTGACCCCTCGGGTCTGATCCCTTTGACCCTTCTGACCCGGACCAAAGTTCAAAAAGTTCACTCACACACAAGATTTGAAGAAAAACTCCGTATATGTATATATTCACACAATACACAATATACATGAAAAAACTCTCCGGAGCACCTATCGGCTCCCCGGGGCCCACAATCCGGTACCCCGTCACTCAACCTCACCCCTCCGCTCACCACTATGCTCCGACAGAGTATCCGGAGCACAGCTCCCTCCCGGAGGAGGAAGCTCACACCGCTCTCTCTCTCTCTCTCTCTGTCTCTCAACAGTAACACACACACACACACACCTCACCCTCTCCTGCCGAATACAAAACAAAGGGGAGGGATCCTGTGTGGTGGAACATGGGAAGGCCCAAGGGAGTAATCCCCCGTATCGCGTCCATCTCCCTCACATGGGAGACAAAACCCAACAATACCTGGGAGTGAGAGGAAATGAAAAAATGTATTCATATTAAGGGGGTGTCTGGCTCCTTGCTTTTCACTTTTTCATTTTTATGTTTTTCGGTTTTGGTAGAGATGAGAGAAAAGTCATTCTCCCAAAACTTATTCTCCGATTTGATGGAAGGAGAGAAGTTAAAAGTAAGTTGGGAGTAGTTTTTTGATTTTTCAATTTTGCCATTTTGATTAACAAAAATACCTACAAAATGTATTCTACACATATCTCCCAAACACTACTTTTGTTGCAAATGCACTCTGCACATTTCTCACAAACAGTCCTACCAGATTCGAAATACATTTTGACCCTAATCCAAAAAGCCCAAAAATTAAAAATAAAAACTGAAAATGAGATTTCCAAACCTGATTCTATTCTAATTTTCATGTCCAGTGGGTATCGTTTTTATAGTTAAGAGAAATATTGTTTACAACCTAGTTTGGTTCAGATTTGTTGATGCCTTGTCATCACTGTTAACAATAACTTCATATGGTAGTGGTGTTGGGTATTTTGGGAGTTTCATGAGGAGGTTGTGTAGGTTGATGTTTTGGGGAGTTTTATGTGGAGGCATCATAGGGTGATTTTGGAGTTTTGATTAGGCATTGGTGTAAGGTAATTTGAGGGTTTCATCAACGGTACGTGTTAGGGGATTTATCACACAATAACCATAAAAACTAAAAATTATAAATGCCCATGAAATATAAGAAATATGAACATAATCAAGCAGATAAGTATAGTTAGGAAAACATAATAGGAAAGCCACGATAAGTCGTTGTCCTGAAGCCATGTTTGCCTCACTTCGTATAGGTTCTATTGGCTGAATACGACTCGAGATACAATACATAAAATCTCACAATGTATCTCCAAGCGACATGATCGGTGGAAGACAGGTGCTAAGTATAAATCTAATTACTCATACTCTATAAAAAAATAATAGAGAGAGATGAGAAAACTATAAGCATTAAAAAATAATGGGGGGTGGCATTTTATTTATAAAATTCTAAAATACTTTCCCCAATAGTCATGTCTTTTTAACTCAAAACATCTTTCTATTCAAAACCAAAGGTCACACGTTCTAGATAAAAGAGATGCCTTTCTAATAAACATATATTTTCACTTGAAACGGAAAGTCACACCTATTGGTAAATCTCTAATAAAATATACTTCCGTCGTCTGTGCTTATTGGTCATTGTACCACTTTTCAATTGATTATATCTTTTAATATGAATCTCAAAAATATGCAAATATGGATCTTTGATAGATCTAAATTAATTCTATTATTCAAAGTTTTCAAAATTATGAAAAATATTATAAATTGAAAGATATAATTGTTTGAAAAGTGACACAAACTCCGAAGAGTTTCTTTGGTGATTTCATATGGGTCTTGTGGTTGGCATCCAGAACATCGGAGTCCGATTTTGTTCTTCTTAAAGATAGTGAACATTACCCTGACATTGATTGGTGGAAATAAGTAATTGTGTAGGGTTTACGGAGTACATTTTTTTGGAAACAATGGGGCCAGATCAAGTTAACACTATGACTTGTTGATATTGGAAAGCAGACTTGTAATTTCTCAAATTTTTTTCCCTGTCTCGAACCTCAACATTTTGAAGGCCCAGTTTGGGGCATTTTGATATGGCTATTTACGAACCCATCTATGCCGCGGCTGTGAGGTCGTTTCATCGCCAATACCCACCTGCCACAGTTTCTCAGAAGATTGAATATTGAAA
The DNA here is from genome assembly GCA_036023075.1 of Gaultheria prostrata. Taxonomy (NCBI): domain Eukaryota; kingdom Viridiplantae; phylum Streptophyta; class Magnoliopsida; order Ericales; family Ericaceae; genus Gaultheria; species Gaultheria prostrata. The sequence continues at coordinate 58,564 of JAXBDA010000919.1, forward strand.
GAACGATAAATTCGTCCAGTAATCCACCCGAAGTGATTACATCTTCAATTGTGAAAGAAAGCATATTGTTAGTACTGCTGCTACCACCATTCAAACTTGATAAAGGAGTATTTTTTACTCCAAAATGTTGAGGAAGTAACTGGGTTCTGCGGGATTCGAGAAACTCCTAATCGAGAAGCTTGATGGACATAATTAAACGGCCCTTAAGCTTCAACCACCATTTATTTTTCCAAGGTTATTGGCTTCGTCGGCGTCGGAGATTGGGTTCGGCGGCGGCTCGTCGCCGGGACTGGAGGGGGAGTGAGTTCAGTCGTGGAGGGAGTTAACAGAGAAGGGAGAAAAGAGGGAGAGAGATGGTTCAGTGTTTTGGGGAAAGATGGAGAGAGAGAGAGGGTCCATCTAATTTTTAATCACAGCCCTCCATCTCAATGGCTGAGATGGAGTGTTAAAATAAGTGTGCAAAATGTGTGTCAACGAATCCGGCCCCTATATGTATATATGTGTGTGTGTCTATTTTTGAAACTTTGTACTAATCTGGTTCACATAATCAGAGAGAGAGAGAGAGAGAGAGATTTCATGGAGGTTATTTTTGAAATCAGCAAGTTTAGTGACCAACTTTGTGGGATAGAAATGGAAATTCATTGCTTAAAAAATTAGATCCCCCAAAAAGATCAACTTCATGGGACGGAGGGAGAGTACAATTTATACCCAAAATATAAAATATACAATCCTTGACGTCTCCTCATTTTGCATCTTCTCTCTCCTTTTCTATTCAACTTGGATCTGCAGGAAGCCCTAAACACGGGGGGGGTGGAATTCGTCATTGTTCTTGAGTATGTCGATCAACAATTGAAGCAAGGACCAAATCGGTGATGTCAACGACAAATATCTTTGAATGGCTACCCAAGTAATTGCCCTTCTTACATAAAACACCATGTCCACTCCGACTTTCAGGAGCGCTACAGCCGTCACCATCCCACTGATCCCCTCGCCGATCAACGCCACTCTCATTTTTGTCATTCTACTTCAAAAAAATTACTCCTATTTAAGCTTTAATTCACATTCTGCTTTATTGGTAGCTGGTTATAGTTTGTAGAACGGACAGTGCTACCCGTACAGAACGGGGTGTCCAGAAAATGCACCGATCGGGCTCGGGGACCCACTTTTGGGTCCCACACGAGTGATCCGAACCGTTCATTGTTCTTAAAACATTTTTCCGAGGGGCCTCGTAAAATTTCAGCTCGATCGGACGGTTGGAAGTGCTCGAACCAAAGTCTCACCGTTTGAATAAATTTCAGCTCAATCTGACGGTTGGAAGTGCTCGAACCAAAGTCTCACCGTTTGAATCAAAATTTCAAACGGTGAGACTTTGGTTCGAGCACTTCCAACCGTCCGATCGAGCTGAAATTTTATGGGGCCCCTCGGAAAAATGTTTTAAGAACAATGAACGGTTCGGATTACTCGTGTTGGATCTAAAAGTGGATCCTCAAACCCGATCGGTGCATTTCCTGGACCTATGGGTCGGTACTCATAGGTTTATCCCTAATAAAATTGAATGTAATTCGGCACACACGAGCCCCGTAATTGTTTAATGTACGTCCGGGCCGACCCAAATCCATTACGGCCCAATAAATGTCCACCCCCTTCTAAGCCCATTGTTTTCCACTGGTCAGCCCAGGACAATATCAGGCAGTAACACGAAATTCATCATTAAGACGCATCAGTAATAAATTCTGTTGACCTCCTGCCCTTGTATTTTACTAACTTTTTTTTTTTTGTTTCGCAATGCAGTCATGCAAATATCATTCCTCTCTTTTTTATGGCGCTATATTAACTATTTATTTGTTTTTAATTTATATTTTCTACATTACACGGATTCCCCCCGGCCAGTGGGCTCTCCATTCGGCCCGTCTTGAAACACGGATCAAGGAGTCTGACATGTGTGCGAGTCAACGGGCGAGTAAACCCGTAAGGCGTAAGGAAGCTAATTGGCGGGATCCCCTCTGTGGGGTGCGCCGCCGACCGACCTTGATCTTCTGAGAAGGGTCCGTTTGACTAAATCACTAGTATCTTGGAAATACTATCTCTGTCCAAAAAATATAGTCTCTCGTTCCATTCTAACCGATTAGAAAATCGATTATCTATTTCAATCGGTGATACATTTTACATGCAATATGGATCTTGTTTGGTAGATCTCAATTAAATCTAAAATACAAAGTTTTTAAAATCACTTAAAACGTTATAGATTATAAGATATATTACATTGAAAAGTGGTACGAACTCCAAAAATGGACTATATTTTTTGGATGGGGGACTAGCGTTTGTGTTAATTATCAAGGAGTTAGGGCACGAGGAGCCCACATCTGTCTCATTTCCATAAGTTGATTACAGATTCCACTATCGATTTATCCTTCATGAATATATCCATTCATGGAGGCTTATAAAAGAGAGACCAATCAATTTTGGTGTTTGGTCAATTGCCACTTGTTGCTAATTTTGCCCTCCAATTGGAAATTGCCCCATTGGTTTTCTTGTAATTATGCCATAATGCTATGCCCTTTTGGTCTTTTGGCTATGTATGGCTAAATTACGCATTTGAGTCCCTGGAGTTTGTTGCTTTACGGATTTGAGTTCCTAGAGTTTGTTGCTTACGCATTTGAGTCCCTAGAGTTTGTAAACCAAAATACACACGGGCATCACACTCGTGCAACGCACGAAACCGTTAAACTAGTATCTAAATTAATAGAATATGAATGAGTGCCTCATCAAGGCACATTTACCTTGAAAGAGTGGACGATCTATTGTTCAAAAATTAATAAATTACAACATATTTTAATTTCAATTAACATAATCTTTTACCGGACAGTGGTAATAGGGGCAAAAATTTGCTCTTCAATGGTGTACTTTTTTAGAATTAGAGATCAATGGGAAGAGGAATAATAATTGAAATGACATGGCATGACAAATAGTATTGGACACAATTACCCTTCAGTTAAATTACTTTCCCAAAAGAAACCCAAACTTCAAAACCTCGCTGCCCCAACCCCAAATCACGTTATGGCGTTGAGTCCCCAGAAATTCCCAAATTCAAAACCCTTCTCTCTCCCTTTGCCATCTCTCCTACTCGATCTCTCTCCCCAGTTGCTCGTTGGTCCCTCTCTCTGTATCTCCCACTCCATCTCTCTCCATGTCTCTAGCAATATCTCCCTCTTTATCTCTCTGGGTGAGTACAACCCTAAACCACCATCTACCAGTTTGCGCGGGAGTGTAAGAGGAAAGTTCGAAGAAGAAAAAGAAGACACAATTTCTACCCTAAAATTGACTCCACTTCCCAGCTAAGGTAATACACTCTTCCCTGAATCAGTCGTTAAATTTCTTCTCTTGGTTCTGTTTATTTCAACCAAGTAAGCCCCATTGAAAAACTTGGGTCTTGTTCTATCTGTCTGTTTTACCAGGAAATTTGCCTGAAATTTGCTTTCTTGTAGTTCGGTATATTTTTGTCCCCTATTTTTTGTTTGCATTTCGTAATACCCACCACGTGTTTGAAGAATTGTTGACATGAAGAATTTGTATAATGTTATTCAGTCAGCAACTCCTGTTACCTTAGTTATTCTAGGATTTGACGTGCAAGATAATTTCAAGGCCTTCATGTTGCCATTTGAATGGTCCACACCTCTCAGTATCTTCTTAGCTGGTGAAAAAACAAATCAGAGTGAAACTGAAAATGCTCTCTCTAGGGTCTGATTTATGAATATTTTGTTGGATTTTCATATCACATTTGTAGGTTAATGTATCATTGGCAAGGAAGACTATAAAAGATTTGATGGCAAGAGGTCTGATCAGGATGGTATCTGCCCATGCAAACCAGCAGATTTATACCAGAGCAATTAACACCTAGGTTTCTGGTTTTTGTCTTTTTGCCCATCTCAGTCCAGAAACTTGTCTTTTTGACCATATGTGTTCGTTTTCAGTCATGGTGCAATATTTTTTTTATGCATGTTGCAGAAATGAGTATGAAAGATGCAAACTATAACATGCACAGGTGCAATATTGACAATCTCAGTGTTGGAGAAACTCGTCTTTTTGACTATCTCTGTTCGTTTTCAGTCATGGTGCAATTGTTTTTATGTACGTTGCAATAATCAGTAGAAATGATGTAAACTATGACATGCTCAGGTGCTATATTTGCAATCTCAGTGCATAAACTTGTTTTTTGACCAAATTGGTTTGTTATTTGTCATGGTGCAAATTCATTTATGTAAGTTGCAATAGTGAGGAGGAAGGGTGCAAAATTTTACATGCTGAGGTGAAATATTAGCAATCTCATCAGTCCAGAAACTTGTTTTTTTGACCAACTCTGTTCGTTCAGTCATAGTGCAAATTTATTTAGGAGTATGTAAGTTGCAATAGTGAGGAGGAAGGGTGCAAAAATTTTACATGCCGAGGTGAAAATATTAGCAATCTCAGTCCAGAAACTTGTTTTTTTGACCAACTCTGTTTGTTCAGTCATGGTGCAAATTTATTTATGTAAGTTGCAATAGTGAGGAGGAAGGGTGCAAAATTTTACATCCCAAGGTGCAATATTAGCAATCCCAGTCCAGAAGAGGGAGAGTGAGGGGGTTGGTTTAGGGGGGGGGATTTTTTAGACGATGGTATTTTGGTCAACACGAAAATGGGTACCATGTATATGCAAATAAAATTTTTCGTTTCACGTTGGGAGCAATTTCTAGAAACTGTACCAGTGAACGACAATAATTTGCCCCTGCTACCATTGTTTGGTAATTTGCCCAAACGTTAATGATTGGGATAAGTTGAACCGAGGTGAGCTCCAACACAGTGCCTTGACCCAACCGACCAAACTTCGGATTTTCCAGAATCTCACTCAACCCCGACTGATTAAAGAGTCGATTCCGGCCAAAAAGGTGGGTGGGTGGGTTGGTCGGGTTGCAAAAACACGCATACTAGTAGAGAACAATACACCAATAAAGAGCAAATGATCCACTCCAGTGTGGATCTGAGAGAGAGAGAGAGAGAGAGAGAGAGAGAGAGAGAGAGAGAGAGAGAGAGAGAGAGACAATACGACCTTTGAGGCGACGAATGGGCAAGTCGGAGACAGAGAGAGTGAAGGACGGCATGCCAATCGCCACCGTCGCTGCATCCCATGGTCAAATCTAGAGAGGGAGAGAGCGCGAGAGAGTAAGGGATGAAAGGTAGGCGGCGTTCAAGGTAGGAAATAGGAGAGAGAGATAGAGAGAGAGTCAGGCAAGGTAGAAAAGTGAGAGATTAGGTGTTTTTTTTTCCTTTTTTCTTTCTAGTTTTTCTCGAGATAAATGTATTTCTCTAAAACACATTAAACAAAATCCGATTACCATGATTGAGCGTGCTTAATGTCCTCGACGAGGTCTAAAATATCGACGGTCCCTATTATTACTAAAAAAAAAAGGAAACACTTGAAAATAGCTTGGACAAGACCGTCCAGAAAACTTTCGCAACTAATTTTGATTCTTTTCAATTCAAACCCATGATAAAACCAACAACTTATTTATTTATTTAATTTTTTTTAATCGAATGTCCGAGCCAGCTTGCGCGCACCTCGAGTGGGCATAACCCCCAATGACCTAAGAGTTTGCTGACAAGGGGAATCGAACCTGAGACCTTAGGTGAAAGCAAACCCCTAAGTCCCAAGGCAAAATCACTTTGTCAATCTCTTGGGGTTAACCAACAACTTATTCTACTGGTCGTTATCTACTTTTAATCGAATTGGGTTCTGCACAGTGGCGTAGGCAGAAAATCGTATCAATGTGGGCACAATTTTGTTGTGTAAAAAAAATGATCTATTATTTTTAAGAATCTATCATGTCTTGATTTTCATTAAACTTTCGTTCAAGAGTCTTGTATTTTATGATAATATAATCATTATAATTCCGCAAGAAAATTGATATTGGCATTCCCCAAATTGTTAATGACACTCCAAGAGGGAGTGCCAATATCAATCCGAAATGGGAAATACATAATTGATAAGGACTTTAATTTCACACTCTTTTTGGACTGTCATTAACAATTTGGGGAGTGCCAATATCAATTCCCTTCCGTAAAAACGTACTAATAGTTTTAAGGCAAAAATTCAATGAATTGAGGCTGGTTTGTGAGTAATTAGTTATTCAATGATCCTGAGCATCGCCACTTGGTACCCTAACATCCTTCTACATTACTTTTTTTTATCGGCCTTCATCATAACATATTACTATTAGTCTTGAGTCCCACATAAATATGTCCAAGAGAATGTTATAACCTGTGGTGGTATCCAAAGGGCACGCAATAAATTTTTGTATAAGAGCATCTCCACTCCTTACCAAATCCTTCACCAAATTCAAATTTGAGTAAAAAACACCAAAAATCCTACTCCACTCCTTTACCAAATTTGGTTTTAGTCAAATGTTTCACTAAATTTGCTCATCACCTAATTCAGAACCAAATTTTCAAGACTCTTTTTTTGCACTTTTATTTACCCTTTTGCCATTCAATGCTGTGGTTTAAATCTCCACCGTACAATTTGAATAAGGATTGGAATGAGTCATATCAAATCAAATTTGAGTAAAAGTTTAGGTAGGGTGGAGATGTTCTAAAAAAGTGATGTACCAAATGAAACTTAAATATATTTCTCTATGAAAATGCAAAAAAAAAACTCTCAAAATCTAGTGTGGTCCAGTGCCCACACTGGCCCTAAGGTCTCTCCGCCATTGATTCTGCAGTCATTGTCATGCGTTAGGCCCCATTCCACTAACAAAAAATAAAATTATTTCAAAAATTAAGACATGTCATTCTCTCATAATACATCATATAAAAAGTTATGAAACCCCAAACCAATGATTTTTGTCAATGGAACACCCCTTAATCGCTTAGTAACTATTTGGTTTTAGTTAGTCGAAATTTTCACGCACAACAATTATTGGCGACCATATTCGATCCCTTTTCAAATTTCAATAAAAACTTGTGCAAATTTTTTTGATAAGAAGCACTCCAATGACCATATTCAGAGTTCAATAGAACCTTGAGAATTTACCCCATTTTTGAATTTTATTGTGAGTCATAAGTATTGAGCCTTTATTAGATGGCCAATTATAGAGCTCCTCCATTAGAAATGCAGTTTTGCTAGACACTTTTTTTCTCATCTTTTATGATTTATGAAGCTTACTTTACTGCATCTAGCCTCATAGAAAAGACCCCTTAAATAAAGGATATTATGATATTAATTTCCTTCAATTAATTAGCTGTGTGGGAAGTAATGGACCCCCTTACTCTTGCAAATTATAGCATAAGTGCACGCAAAAAAACAAAAAATTGTTCTAAAGTTGCTACGAAAAAAAACCTCAATTTTAATATTCAAATCTCAATTTTAATGGGTCTAATTTGTCCTGGCTCCTGTCGTTTGTGTTCCATTATCGTACATGTTCCTCCCTTTGGGGCATGAAATCAATAGCTTTAATGCTTTAAGGAATATATAAAAGCGCTTTACAGTACATTAATTGGTGATTTTCTGTGATGTAAAATTAATGCATTATGCAAGGGACCCTACTTCCCATCAAATCTTTCATATTATTTGCATAGATGCAGATAATATACTATATACTAATATAAAAAGGCAGAGGGCCTTAAGCATGATTGTGAAAGGATTAGAGAAACTGATTATGGATAATGGATGATACAGAAGATTCTACACATATTCTTCACTGTTATTTCCAACTAGTATCATGCTCTATCTCATTCTTAAAGTCAAAAGATCACACTCCCCTCCGTCTCAAAATGTTTGTCTGTGGTCCGCAAAAAAATTACTAAACATCAATGTGTTATTTTTAGTTTATAAAACAATTTAAAATTTTCTTTAAAAGAACGTATTATTTTTAAGTCCTATTTTTGTAGACCGAACAAATACATGGGATGGAGAGAGTATATAATTTTTTTTTATTGCTCACCATTAGTGAAAGTAAATGCAAGGGGTGTTGTCCTACCAATCACCGTTTCAATATCGTCTCAATCTTTTGGACTACCGTTCGGGTAAAATATTCTGATTTCCTTCACTAACTTAGAGCATCCTTATCTCACATACCAAAAAAAACACCAAATTTAACCTCAAAAATACCTTTTATAATTTAACAAGTCACTTTTCAAAAAATTCACAAAATCAGACTCTCTATTCAAACTTTAACAAGTCACTTTATAAAAAACTCACAAAATCAGACTCTCTATTCAAACTTTTACTCTTCCCTCCCTCTCATCTTTTGGTGCGTGAACAGTGCCTACCTAAATTTGGGAGGTTACTGTAGCAAAGTTAC
>JAXBDA010000920.1:0-66851 GCA_036023075.1 Gaultheria prostrata
GTGCTACACCTACCATCTCGCAGACTGTTTCATTTCTAATCCTATCTCGTCTAGTCTTACCACACATCCACCTCAACATTCTCATTTCCGCTACACTTATCTTGTTCACCTGTTGTTTCTTAATAGGTCAGCATTCTGTCCCGTAAAGCATCGCTGGTCTTATGGCACACAAATTCAAGGATCCCATTGAGAAAAAATTAGTATATTAAAAAAACCTAATAAATACATTATTTTTTGCGTGCATAATGCAAATGCAAGGTTGAGCAGGATCCCCTTGAGAAAACAAATAGTCTAATTTTTTTACAACAAACTCATAAATACATTATTTTTTGTGTACAAAAAATAATGTATTTATGAGTTTTTTTGTAAAAAAATTAGACTCTTTTTTTCTCAAGGGGATCCTTGAATTGGTCTACAAAAATTATCCCAAAAAAATCATGCTAATAATTTTTTTTAAACCTTTATTACCTCTAATATAAAAAAAATACGATTAGGTAAAATATGTAAAAATATAGAGAGTAAAAAAGAGTCTAGTCAGAGCTTTAGATTTACAGAAAGAAAAAGAAACCCAAAAAAAGTAAAAATAAAAAATTGATACTTTTTTTTATTATCAAAATGTGAATATCTATCTTATGGGAACTAAAAAAATTTAAAAAATAATAATTTCGAGTCAAATAAAAGATAGTTCTACGAAAAAGTAAATAATTAAGTTACCTTTTCACGTTGTTCAAAATTTTTATGCAATAGAAACTCAAATAAGGAAGAAAATAAAGTAAAGTTTGAATTTAAGGGCATTAACAATATTTCGCCATCAAAGTTCACCCCGTTAGGCATTTTTTAACGGCAGGGGAGGTATCTGTACTTTGTAAAGTAGGGGAGGACAGTGAAATTTTAAAAACCTGCATGGGACAAGCATAGACAGATAAAGACAAAATAAAACAAATGTTAACCAACGATGATTAATTAATTGGTACACAAAAAAAAGGGAAAAGTGAATCCTGCTAGAAAAATTATTTTCCTGGACTCCACAATGTGGAAAAGTTTTTTTTTTTTTTGATGAGTGAAATTTCATTAAAGAAATCTTTAGAAGGTTACATCCAGATGGGGGAGAAGGGGAGGGGATTTCAACAAAAAATTGGAGAAATTAAAACACCTGCATGGGACAAACCCAAAACACCCGAGGGCCAAGCCATGAACATTAGGCTAAGAAATAAACATAATGGCTTAGCCCAAACAACACCTAATGGCCTAAGGTGGGGTTTGGCCTAAGTAGTAAATTTAATTTTTTCTACTTTTTGGTGCTTTAAATGTTTGTATTCTAAATTTTTCTACTTTTTGGTGCTTTAAATGCTTGTACTCAGAGTACAAGCATTTAAAGCACTAAAACATAGAAAAATTTAATTTACTACTTAGGCCGAACCCCACCTAAATGGTGGAAAAATTAATTTTCTCATCCTTTCTTAACATTTGGACGGGGCCTTGAGGTTTCCAGAACCTCTCTCTATATTAGCACGATTTTTAATAAGTTCTCTCTCCCTATTACCCAAAACTTCCGTCAGAACTTTTGCCAAACATATTCCCCACGAAAGCAACTTGCATTTTCACTCTCCAAACATCGAACAACAAAACAGTAATATCACTTGCTTTTTCTTTCTTTTTCCTCTTAATAACATATATACTCCAGAGAGGGAAAAAGAAAACAACTTTATGAAATAAACACAATTAACATTGTCTTGTATTTTCCCTTTCACTTATGCAATTGCCAATAAGAAACACGTTCATCCAACAAATACCCAAAATTTTCTAGAAACCCCGCAAAAAAAGTATTGAGGAATGAGAACCTTGCATTTCCATAATATTTGATTCAAGAAACTCACCCCATAATGTATTGCACGTCACACCTTACAAACAAAAAGTACAGCGTTTGTTGCCCCATCAACATTCAAACTTTTAGATTAAAATCTCATCAGAGCTAGGGCTGCACGTACTTCTGATAAACCATCTATGTCGGAGAAGGAATGGAATGGGTTGAAGAGCTGGAAAATCAAGAACCATCCATAGAAATATCATTACTATTCGGATTTTGTGGGTTTTCCGCGAAAGGGACCCCGGAAGAATTCGTTTGAGTCTGGCCAGCTCCGAAAGTGAAAGCATTAGGAATGTTGTCCAAATTTGGACGAGCAAATATGGATGTCGTGCCCAGATTGCTGAAAGCAGGGACAGGAACCGCATCTGTTGGCTTTGGGAAGCCAAAGCTGAATGGTGACTGGAAGACTGGTAAGATAGTGTTGCTGTTGACATCACTTGAACCAAATATCTTCTGCTCATACTCTTGTAATTGCTGGTACACCGCTACATTTCACGAATGAAAGCAACTAAGGTCAAACATTGAGAAATTATGCTTGTCCAATTCCTTCCATTCCATCTTATTACTTCTACAGAGTTTGGGTAAACTATGAACATTTGGTTATTATACTATTATAGCCATCAAATATGAACATTTTGAAAAAATTATATATAAACATTTTGAATCAGAGGAAAAAAAACTCTGCCTGATACTATTTCCAGGGCAGAAGTGCTTCACTTGACCAACACCCATTATTGCTACAGTAAGGGCTGCCCTGAATGTAATAGAGGTCATAATGCATTTTAAGAAAAGACATCCGTAACAACTAGCACTAAAAGTGGATAAGGGATCTTTGAAGATTTCAATATCTGTGAATTACACATTACTAAAGGCAACACGGATCCTAGAATTAAGCCGACTACATTCTGAGGAGCTATGAAGCACGGATACTCTATTACATCCTCTGTATCACGTATCGTATCCGTCTCGGATAAGCTCCGGACACGTATCCGTTACATCTTTTAAAGTATCCAAAATTTAAATTTATTCTTTTGGCATTCGGATACGTTTTGGATAGCTAGGATACGTCTCGGACATGCAGGGTAAATATGTTATTACTTGAAATATGTGTTATAGAAGTGTAATTAGGGCTTTATATGTGTTTTCCCCCAAATCGATCGACATAGCTTCTACTCTCTCTCTCTCCCCGTCATCTCACGTTGTGTATATATATATAATGGTGAACTTGTGTAATGGAATTTTAGGAATTAAAAATTAAATATACATAATATATTTAATTTTATATTTTTATATTCAACGTATCCCCCAACGTATTGTATCCGACTTTTTAGAAAAATCACGTATCTATGTATCCGTATCGTATCCGTATCCGTATCCATACTTCATAGCTAAGGAGGATATGGATGATGGTGCGCAGTTGGGAATTCCCATTCAGGATGTGATGTTTACCTAAAACCCTATGTGCGCTATTTCTTATCATTTTTATTCATGGAAGATAAAAATGCTATTCGTGAGGGAGCATCCAGATGGTAAATCTGCAGTTTCTATCAGTGATGCTTGGGGAAATAAGTTGATGTTTTTCTCCCACGGATCCTATAAGCACACATGCAAAAACAAAGGCACTGCAGCCTATCAATTCCACTAGCTACAAAATTGTGTTTTGTTCAACAAGTCTCAACTTTTGTTTATCTTATCCTACACAGTTGTCAACTAAATCAAATTGATCTTAGTTGATCATGAGGTGATATTCCAAGCCTATCTACCACAAAAAAGACTTAGCTTTCATTAAATTAAAAGCACATCAATCTAATACTACATATCCTAAGGACAGACCTTGAGTTAATTCAACAGATGGTCTCCGCTCCTTCACCCACTGGCAACTCTGTGCAAGTCTCCATCCTTTGTTCTTCATCAAGTAAGCTATGACAAAAGCTGGCGACCTGTGGAAAAATATAGCAGTTAGAGTCCCAACAAAATAAGTGTCCGAATTATTACATGAGGCCAATAAACGAGAGAATTTGTGACAAAATTCAGATTTTCCAATGACATACAACTACGGCTAGTGATCCAATGGTAATGTTTGTCCCCCTTGTAGGTGGAGGTCACAATACCTAGTACTCTAAAGCTCTTTCATCATATTTAGCAGATGATTAACCTCCTAACAGCGACTATTAGTGCTGTGAATACTCATATACTTGAATCACTATTCGAACAGTTTCTCTTATCAAAGAAAAAGAACCAAAACACAAGCACTTAATAAAGTTTCGCATATCAAAGAAAAAGAGCCCAAAACACAAGCACTTAATAAACATTCACCTGCTTTTTCCAGACATGCAGTGAACAAGAACTCGTGCCCTGTCCTTTTCACACTGATCTGTAATACAAACGTATTTTGCATGAAAGGTCATTTGATTTAGCAAATTAAACTACACTAAACATAAACCAAAATGCCAAACAAATAAAAAGCAATCAAGGTTATCACAATTACTCCCGGGGTAGTAACTGGAGTGACAAATCGAAATATAATTCACATGTAAAGGAATAAGCAAATGAACTGATGGGCAACAAAACCAAACTATCCCCCAATTCTTTCAAAAATTATAATGCGCACACAAGAAGAAAAACATGTGCTCTCTCCAATCAACTTTCCAAACTATACCTACTACACCCTCCACAATAAGAAAAACAAAAGGAGGCAAATGATAGCAATTTACCAACCTCGTACAACACTGAAAGCCAAACCTTTAAACTTACAGAAAGTCTTTGGCATTCAACGGTCTCTGCCATATTCATCATTATTGTTTTTCTCCAAAGAGGGGTAGTGAAGCTTTATAATGAGACTAGTGAGTCAAGGCCAGGCTTGACGGTGGTTGTGCCTGGGTCCTAAGAAGCACGAACACATCTCTTGGCCTCACGTATCCGTGTCCGACACGTGTCGGTAACGGACATGACTTGAAACTCTCCGGACACATGTAGGACGTGCTTAAATACTTGTCTGGTTTTCTTATTATATTTATTTTACTCAGACACATTCTAGATACTCTAGGACACATAAAAGGTTAAAATCTACTCCCTCCGTCCCATTTTCATAGTCCCACTTGGGGATTCCAACTTTTTAAGGGGACACAATGATTACACCAAAAAGTGTTCAATTTTCCATTTATGCCCTCTCAAAAAGGTGATTTGATTGATGAAATAGTAGTATTTTAATTCAACTAAAAGGGTAATAATGTAACTTTATTAACTTTCTATTGCTTATTTTGGAAAGTGGACTAACATTTTGGGACGTCCCAAAAAGGAATACTGGACTATGAAAATGGGACGGAGGGAGTAATTTTTAAATCTCAGCCGTGAGTTGAAAATTTGACCTATGTATAGTTCATGTATACTTATATGCGGACCGCTAATTATCTTCATTGCATTGTTTGCAAATTTGATCGAAATAGAGTTTTTGTCTTTTATATGAATTCATAACATACCTCTCTAAATTTGATGTGTCCCCGACATGTCCGTGTCCTAATTTTTGGAGAAATAACATGTCCACGTGTCCATGTCGTGTCGTGTCGTGTCCGTATCCCGTATCCGTGCTTCTTAGTCTGGGTCCATCTAGAAGGGGAGATTGATAAACTCAAGGACGCTTTATCTAAACAGGGAGTTGTAGCCAATCAAAGATTGCAATGAGGTTTGATCAGATATGGTGTAGGTGGATTTGGTGGTGCATTCAATGGTAAGGGTTTCAAGTTTCGTCAACGGGATGCTGGCAGGCTTCTTCTCGAGTTCTATAGGACTGACAAGGCCACCCTCCATCCCTTTCCTTACTGTTATAGGGACGGAACTTTGTGCATGATCATTAATGGGTCAGTCCAAACTCTTAAGTTTTCTCAGAGGCCTTGAAATTAAGGCCAGGCGAGAGGATGAGTGGTGGTAGCCCTGTGCTTTTGCAGGTCATACACTCGTATTTTTGTGAGACTGATTTTTAGCCACTCTTTCGCCTTCACGGTGTGTTGATCTTCTCTGAGGCAGCAGGTAAGGAGGCTGTGAGAGACTCAAGGAAAAGAAAATTTAAAGCAGCCGCCATATATGGAAATTCGTATGATCTCAAGATGGGACCTAAAGATAGCATGGCTAGTCGAACACTAATACCAGTAGTCTTATTTATGTTAGTATTGAATAAGAATCACCAGACAATTTCAAGAATAGAGGTATTTTGATAATTTTAGTTCTATCTAAATGGCAGGGGTCTGGTCCGCCAGTGGATTATTTTGTGGGTCAAGTCTTATTTGGTTTATTATTGCGAGTCATTTTTAGTAGCAAAGGAATTGGTAGTTTCCGTTTTAGAATTTTGTAAGTTTAGACGGAAAAGTTTCAGTGCGATTTGTTTCCTTTAGTTTTGAAAGTCTTCTAGGCTATATGAAGTGATATAATGCCCCACAATTTAATAGAGTTGAATATTATGAGAAAATTTATAGAGCTTTGAAGCTTTTTTTTGAGTTGTGTCAAGCAATTCTAAACCTAGGTGCAATCCCTTTGGGAATCTAGGTGTAATGCTTTATTCTAGGAGTTGATTCCTAGACCTACCTTCTATTATTATTCTCTTTTATTCTTGTTTTCTGATCACTTGAAGCCCTGTTACTGTTCACAGGTGGTTCACAGTCCAGAATAGCCCTGTTTTAGTCATATTTCTCTTATGTAGCTAAGCCCTAGCCCCATTTCTTCCATTCAACACGAAAACATAAACCTCTCTTACTGTCCTCCATCAGCAGGTGACGAGATTCTTCAGGTGGGAGAGGTGTATGGTTTGCAGGACCTTGGTAGCAGTTTTGGGTTCTGAGCAAGCACTCTTTTCTACAAGGTATTTAGGGCTCCCATCAGATCCTCTCATAAAGCTAAGGAGTACGGAATGGAGTGATTGGAAGATTTAACCAGAGGATTGCCAGGTAGAATGGGCAATATTTATCCAAAAGGAAGGTTGCTCTAATAATTAGTGCATTAGCTAGCCTCTCGCTTTTTTCATGTTCCTTTGCCACACATCAGGAGGAAAGAGGTTGGATAAGCTGCAACACTTCTGTGGGGTGGCTTGAGTGAAGAATTTAAATTCCATCTTGCAATATGGAAAGGGATGCATGCCAATGAAGCAGGGTGCATCATTTCAATCACGCATTGTAAGGGTCCGTCATTTCAATCACACATTGAAAGGTAAGTGGCGCTGAGGAAGGTCACTTATGGAGGAAGGTGATTGACTAGAAAATCTAGGGTTGAGAATAAAGGTTGGACTGCCAAAGAGGGTTGGGAAGCATACGGATGGTGTGTGACACATGGTTAGGGATTGGTTGGACCCAGTTTGCAAATCATAACAATTACGAAATTGGGGGAAGGAAGGAGGATCCAAATTTGGCATAATGTCCAGTTAGTTGCTTTCCTTGAATTTTTCAGGATTGCGGCTTAGCAGAATGCTAGTGGCGGAATCCTAAAACAGTTGCTGAACAGATACAAAAAAAATCCCTTTTTAATTTTGCTTAGCATCAGTCATTTTAGAATTACTTTCAATATATCTAACCCTTTGGATTTTAATGGAGCCAGTCCGTATCCTTAATAAAGCATCCAAGTTTAAAAACTAGTGAATCCCATTTTCATGCCAATCAAAATTACCTGAATCCCAAAAAATATTTTAGAAAGTATTTTTTTTTTTTTAAGTTTGAATATTTATCTCCATCCTACATCGCTACATACCTAGAATAGAGACAACCTAATGCCTTAATCTCACCACTCTTACCTTCCTTTTTAGCCCATTTCTAGATTTCTTTCACAGTCAAGATCTACGTGTTTGCCTAGCATTGCTGGAGGGTACACAAATAATTCAAACCTCACCACTTGGTTGTGGAACAATGGTTTGGATGATAACCCATTACATCTCATCTACAGTTCACCAATTAACTCTTCTGCTCATACTCAACCAGATAGCCTTGTCATTAATAGGACATTTGGTCTTCTGAACTAAACTGCTTTTTTTCGCCCCTTATTCTATAAACCACATCCAATCGTAATTCTTCTTGCTCAAGTCCAACGGCAAATTTATTGGATTTCATTGCCTTCTACCCTACTCTCTTCCACCTTAAGGTAAATTTCCGGTATGGGATTGACTACCAAATGAAAAGAAAAACAATTAAACCTCATCATTTGGTTGTAGAATGATTGTTTGGATGATAACCCATTACATCTCGTCTACAGTTCATCAATTAACTCTTCTGCCCATACTTAACCAGATGGCCTGGTCATCTACAGAACATTTGGTCTCCTAAACTAAACCAAACCAATTTTTTTCCCTTCATTGTAGAAAACCACATCCAATCCTAATTATTCCTGCTCAAGTCCAACAGCTACTTTTTCTCGGATTCCATTGCCTTCTACCCTACTCTCTTCCACCTTTACGTAAATTCCCCATATGGAGTTGCCTACCAATTGGAAGGAAATAACAATTAAAACGAAGGCCAAATGCATGATGGCAGTGTTACATACGACTTCGATTTCTGACAATATGATACGAACCTACCTGTGAATTTAAAGTAAGAATGGAATGGGAGATGAGTCTGGCTTAATTCGAGGAGAACCGACCTTCAACAATATTCAACTTCTGCTTTATTGACTCACCAAAGTTCTTTATTGAGTCACGAAGTTATATTTATAGAAGAAAGACAAATACCCCATTTTCCTACAAAATACTATAATAACTTACTTATTCCACTGCCCATAGCGCCTAGATACTGTACAACCATTAAATAGCTCTGATCCTGACCAGTATAATCATATGAAGAACTGTGTAAATCAAATGAAGAAACTGTAACCACATGCATTAGTAGCAAAGGAAGTAGAGATACACACCTAGAAACTGGATGGCGTCATCAAAGGGTAGACTTTTGTCATCTTGAAGACAATGATAAGTAAACGAGTTCTTGTAAAGATTTTGACAAGAGGGTACAGTCTGCAGGAAGACAATAACCAACAGAATGATACACTCAGATAACTGTTAATGTAATCAATGCACTACTTCAAATAAGTGGCTTGAAGCAAGACAAAAACTGCAGAAGAACCTCACTTCCAAATTCTAGATGCCACTAAAATCATTTCAGAATCTAGAAGCACATATTGCATCGAAGTGATTTTCAGAAATGCCAACATACTCAATCATCTAGAGAAAAAAAAACTGCATACAAGTAACATCTTAACACAATAACCTTGCTTCTTTTCCCTATAGTTTCCCAATTTTCATCACTGCCGTCACATCAAAGATAGTGGCATAGTGCTATCTTTAGATTGGAACATAATTCTTTCAGCCTTTTAAGGTAAGAAACTATGAAAAACACCATTTTAGACCAATTAACGGGGTCTAAGAGAGGTAGAATGGGTGCAACCCTAACCTTTGGCCATTACTGGTACAAAGAGATTACCCTCAGGTTTGAATCCACAACCTCAAGGTTAATAGGTCTGAGTTTTAGCCACTGAACCAAGGGCACCCTATCTTGTCCCCCTTTTAGTAGATGCTATTCCAAAACAATGCATGCCACTCCCCATTTGATTTCTGATGCAGATGAAGATTTTAGGAAATATTATTAAGTTTAAAAAATAGTATATTATCTTTTACTTATTTTGTTAGGAAAGTCTTGAATAGGTAATCTAGAGTATTTTGTTTCCTAGTTTAGTTTATTTGGCTTCCTTTTTAAGCTTTGCTTAGTCAACAAGTAATTTAGTTTCTAAGTTTATAGTTTCCTTTTTTCTTTATTTCCTAGTATGGAGGGTTTCTTCTACTATAAATTAAGTGGTATGCCTTAGGGCAATTCGGTTGAGTTTGAATAAAGAAGAAAACAGAGAGTTTTTCTCTATATTGTGAGTTGTGAGATTGTTCTTGTGTTTATCTTGCTTTTTCAATACGCTTTCACTGCATCAATTTTGGGCAAGTAACGCCAAAAGTGAAGGCTGGGTCTCGACACTTAGGTCCGTATGCATGGGGAGCAAACAGTATGAAATATAGAAAGTAGTCCGTGCCGTAAAAGCTTACATACCTATCAGTCAACCCCAAAAAAACAAGGTGTTTAACATTCCTTATTACTTCCATAAAGGTCAAGCAACAAAATTACACTTGAACATGGGGCTAACTGCCCAAGCGACACATCCTATGAAAATCACTCAAGCACAACCGTGCCAACCGCCAACGATTGACAAAGAATCATTACACGTAAAAGCAATCTCACAGCTAAGAACAAGCCATGCCTTTTCATTATACGTAAATAAAAACCCAGGATACAGTAAAAGCACGCTAATTAAACTCCATTATATTTACCCCCCACTCCCCGCTAGTTAAGTGAGTCTTTTGCATTAACATCCATCAGAAATAAGCATTCCTAACATTAAACAACCCAAATCCTCATGAAGCCCCGGACACCCTCGTTAGCTAAAAAAAGTAGAATGATTATTCTCGAACAATCAAAATTATCATCAGTACATGAGCATGGGCACATAAGGATATTAAACAGCATTAACAAACTCCAAGTTTGCAATCGAGACACACCTATAGGACATGGATTTCATCCCCAAACCTCTCATCAATCAACTGACCTCTCACAAATTTGTAACCGATCCATGTAAACCTATACGTCCAAATATATACACCAACTAATACTGCCCACCAAAATCCAAACCTCCAAACCAAATCGGATATATCCAAAAAAATTAAAATTAAATAAATTCCTTCAAGAAACCAATCTTAAATAAATCAATAGGAAAACGATATAAACTAACAGCAACACTTAACCGCAAGGGGTTTGGCCGAGCGGAATGAGAGGCCACTAGATTCTTGCCAGGTTGTTAATTTCAGGCCCGGGATAAGTCGAGGTGTGCACAAGCAAAAAAGAAGGAAAAATAACAACATGATCTAATGAATTAAACACCACAAACATGATCTAATCGATATAATTCACCGAACCCACATTAGCGAAAACAAAAGAAAAAAGAGAGCTCACATTCAGAATCCGAGAAATCCCCTGTGTCTTGAGAAGTTCAGACCTCGACGCATTATCATAGCTACCCAGATAAAGAAACTCCGGCAATATCTCGGATGAAAAAGCACTGACTTGGAGTGAAGCTTTTTCGGCAACGACCGGCATACGGTGGCCGCAAACCCCACAAACCTCGCCTTCTTCGTACTTATGGTAGTGCCCGCAAACCCCACAAGGGTTCTCCCTCTCTCTCTTCCTCATATCTAAAATTGGTTCAGAGTCTTCAGACCCAGGTAAGGGCAAGCGTTGTGGGTATTTATACGGGTGAAAAAACGATGACCCAGATCAGGAATTTGGGTGTTAAAGAAAACCCAGATGCAGAAGGGTTCGCGAAGAGGATTTGAAGAGATGGGTAGTAGAGATGAATAAAAAAAGAACGGGGAAAATTGAAAGAATTGTCGAATTTGATTGTTGATCTAGTATACTATAGGAAAGTTGTGCGCTAAATCGATGTTATGTAGGGGCCAGGGGTGTGGAGAGATTATATGGAGGCGAAATGTAGTAGGGTACTCAATAGGGTTCGAGGAACTTCCCACAGTTCTATTTTATTTTATGTCAACGCTACTTGCTATTTTTATACATAAGGTTATGGGTCAAATTTGAATATTAGAGTAAAAGAAATTCACGAGAGGCGTAATGATTTTTGTACTCCATTTTTCAATAAATTCAATTTTAAAATTTGTCTTTTGGTCTTCAAAATTATGCACATTATGTAGTACATTCATAAGATAAGAAAATTGAGTGCAAAAATTATTTTCATTATACATACTACTCGATAGTAAATAGGTAATTTGCACTGGGAAAAAAAAATGGAGTATAGATTCCTTCCGCCGCCAGCAAAAATTATAGGTTTTCCACCACCATCATATTAGGCCCCACGATACGTTAACAAGTGATCTGAACAGTTCATCTTATAGGACCCGCAGAATAATATTCTCATTTCAAAAATTAATTTCACCAAACATCAATAGGTGTATCAAAATATTACATTTTGGTTTATAAAACGGATGGTCATGAAAAGTTAAACTTGACAGGATCAAACCGTCTATTTTATTAACTAAAATTCAACTTTTGATAGATCTTCATATCCAATCAAGTTGATTTTTTGCATGAATATACTACACTGCGGACCCTACAAGATTGACGGTTTGAATTATAACAATAAATGCATGGTGGGATCCACAATGGGCGGCGGTGGAAAACTCACTGTTTCCACCGCCGGTGGAAATAATTTATCCTCTCCTAAGTAGGTAATCAATAAGGGAAATGATTTCACACCACTTTTATCTCCAAACATTCTCTTTTTTATCTTTATTCACCTTGAAATTATCAAATTATCCTTACCTCATTAGTCACTTTTTTCCATATTAAAGACAATTTGATATTTTTAAGTGAATAAAGACAAAAAATAGAGTGTTTAGAAATAAAATGCAGTGTGAAAATCATTTCTCATCAATAATTATAAACCATACAACTACGCAAATGCTCATACACAATGCGTAGTTATTTATGGTGCTAGCAAAATTTGGTAGGTAATTATTCCCAAAAAGTTTTGGTCATGTTTTTTGGCAATATCTTCAATAGTGTGACAGCTTGGATCATTTAAGTGCATCTTACTTAATATTGAGATCCTAAAATAAGATTTGTAAAGTCTCTTGTTATTAACAAAATCTAGGGGAAAAACGTAAAATCCCAACATTGCAACGGCACTACCATGCATTTATTGTTATAATGTCAAAAATTGTCAATTATATAATGTCAAAAATTGTCAATTATACACACTCATTAAAGATGTTTACCATATGCATCTATTGTATGGTCCGGATTGTGCCACCTCATTGGCAATCGTAACATATTTTAGTGTTTCGTAAATTTTCAGCAAAATGATTCGTACCTTATTCTATGATTCGTAACTTTGGGTGTGTCTCGTAACTTTTATAAAAAAAATCGTAACTTTAATAAAAAAAATTCGTAACTTTTACAAGGGTGTGTATCATACACACCCAAATAAGGGGTTTGTATTGTATAACATTTTCCTTAAACAAGATATCTTGGCACTAGTCTACTAATTTTATAGATCTCTAATTGTTGGTAAAAGCTAGCAAAAATACGTAATACTACAGCTCCACCTACCAAATTTTGCCAGGCATGTAGATGTTATCAAATCAGTTATTCGTTTGACAAAAATGTCACATCTCTATTATATAATATAAGATAGAAAATTCTAAAATCAACTCATTGGGTTGTAGTGAATGTTTGAAAAGTATGAAAAGTATATAGGACTGTGTAAAAAAAGTACTGTATTAATTTAAAAAAAAAAATTTGAAGTATGTATTTTTTTGTTTTCTTCTTGACTCATTGTTAGCTTAATGAAATACTAGGACCTATATAACATTACCTTATTAAAGCAGGAAATAGGAATATCATTTTTTAGCTTTGTAATATTGTACCTCAGCAATTTAGCAAACAAGGATTTGGACTATGAAGAGATATAAATTCATTAATCAACCAATCAAAACTACAACCACCTTAAAAAAAATAGAAAAAAACAGGAAATAAGAAAAGAACGAAAACGGAAAAGGAAGGAAGAAGAAACTGTCGGTGCATGCGCCACCGCTGTCACCTGTCGCCGCCGATGTCAAAAACCCAGATTGAGCTGGCTCCCCCTGCTCCAAAAATCAAGCGTGGTCGCCCATATCGGAACAGAGAGGATCGTCCACCACGGGGAGTCTCCGAACGCCAAGGAAGTGCAACCATATTGGAGAGTCGGAGAGGAGAGGAGGCGGTTGAAAGGGGTGCGATGGGGAGGGGGAGGGGATCGGCCACTAGGGCGAACCCCTAGGGAGATGCCACCGCCCTCTATCTCTCTTTCACTCTCTCTCTCTCTCTAAAACTTCTCCTCTCGCTTTTTTACTGCACCCTCTCCCTATGAGAAAAGAGCAAAAAATGCAGATAAATTATTACTATTTGTTTTTTGGGTAAGGCCATGTGGTACTCTGCATGTATTGTCATTGGTAAAGTTGCGGGACACGTGACATTTGTGTGACTGTTATTGGGACAAATGACATGTAATGTGTTGTTATTGATGTGCAGCATTGCTTCACAAACATATTTTTGACTGGTGGTGTTAATGAAGAGGCTAAGGTTTCCTTTTCAAGGTCGTACAATGGGGCATCCATGCACAAAGATGAGTTGGTTTTAGGCTTCAATTTTCAATCATGGTGTATTTGTGTGCCCATCATAATCACAATAACGTTGCATTCGTTTGATGTGCATTAATGAGCAGGGAATGGTTTCCTAGTGCAAGTACAACCCTCATAGCTGATAAAAAAGATAGTACGATTTATTTCAGTTTGTTTCTTTTTTTTCTCGGTGGCACTTCGAGTCTAATTTTGTGCACCCACATTTATAGCCACGGTTGTTTTTTCTATTGGATTATTGCTTTAATTGGTTTTTTAGCGATGTTGAAAAAATGAATAAAAATCTATGAAAATGTTCACTTCCACCAAAGTTAATGAGCAATATTGATTTCCCTTTCTCGAGTCCACAAATTATATAGGTAAATTTCACTTACCTCCCCTGAGGTTTCTGACAATAACAGGAACCTTTCCTCATATTTCTGAACTTGCACAGAATGGCGAATGACAAAAAAAAAAAAAGGAGAAGATATATATAGTGATTTTTTGTTTTGTTTTTGTGATTTGAAGCATTTATGTCTTTAAAATTGAATTTAGAAGGGCATGTTTACCATCGTCCTAAAAGGGGAAAATGGGTAGTAAAATCGATATGCTGTTACTAATTTCCATCCAGTAAGTAATGATTTAGTAACGGAGGGGGAATCAACAACCGATAATTAAAACTGAGGAGAGGATATTGCAATTTTTGCAATTTGTGAAAAACCTCTGGTGAGGTAAAGTGAAATTTTCCAAATTATATACTGCTCCCTCCGTTCCATTTTAAGTGTCCAGTATTTTATTTTGGGTTGTCCCAAAATAAGTGTCCACTTTATAAAGTTAGTGGATAAAAGTTGGTACATTTTCTATTTTGCACCTAAAAGTAGATTCCTTTTTGAAAAATTGGTGAGTAAAAGTGTAATAATTATGTCCCCATAGGCCCATAGAGGGTAAGTATGGAAAGTACAAACTCCGTCCCAATTTGGTTGCTCCTTTTGGGGAAGCGAGTTTTTAGGGGATGTAAAAACTTTATATTGTATTTTTTGTTTTGTCCCTAAGTTCAGTCAATATTACTGTGCCCAATTTTTGTGGGGCTAATTTTCTGTATGAAACTCAAAACATATGCAAAATGGATCTTTTTTTATAGATATCAATTAATTTTATTATACAAAATTTTCAAAATCATAAGAACCGTTATAAAATAAAAGATAATTGACAAGCCGATTGCGATGAAAATAGTACTTTTTAAGAGTAAAATTGAAAAGTGATCCTGTGTTTGATGGATGTTTTAGAAATGATACAAATATTTTGGAACATCCCAAAATAGAAAGAAGGACCATCAATTTGGGACAAAAGGAGTAGTATTTTGCATGTGTAATTATGTTGACTTCAAAAAATGCATGATTGTCAAACTGGGACATATAAAATGAGACGGAGGGAGTAGTGTTTTGTGTTTCTGAACCTAGCCATTTTGCAAGTGATGGCTAGCTCATGCGGTAGAGCTCTTGGATGCCCCACACTGCATCTCGGGATCGATTCTCATCCCCCCCCCCCCCCCCCCCCCATGTAATAGTTCCCCCCACCCATGTAATAGATTATGAATGAACGAATGACAAAAAAAAAAGTACTTGACCAATTTAAAATTCGTTCTTCTTGTATAGATGTTAATGTATAACATGGAGTAATTCCAAAAAAAACTCTCTAGAATAGAAACCTCTCACCTCTCTCTTCTTTCGTAGCTGGGTATTGTTTGGGGGGAGAGGGTTGCCACCTTCTCCTCCCCCGTCTCTCTCTCTCCTAGCCTACCTCTCCACTAGCCCACGGCCTCTTCTCCTCCTCCTCGTAGCTCTCTATGACTTCCATCAACCATCCTCCATTGTTGACAGTGATGGAGGACCTAATCCATCACCATCGGCTCCGTTCCAAGTCTCAGGAGGGCCAAATTTGATGACCTCGCGTGGTTTTAGGATGTTCGGCAACCCCTCTGGCAAATAAGTGTTTAGAGACGTGGCGGCGATCGCTCCGCCGATAATTCTAATGCCCGGAGGTCTCTTTTTTCCATTTTTTTTTGTTTATTTTGTTTTTTAGCTATTCTCTGTGTGGAATCTTTACTCCCTTCCGAGGGTAGTTGTTCTTTGTACTCGTTGTATTCTCATCTGAACTACATGGATAACCCGATTATCGGGGGTTTTACCCTTTGATGGGCTCCGGTTTGGAGTTTGTAGCCCTTTGGGCAATTTTTGAGTTATAAAAAATTACTAAGTTCAAAAAAAAAAAAAAAAGGAGTAATTCAATAAAACAAAAGGGGAATCATTCAAATTGGGTTTAAAAACAAGAGGGAAACTCATTTAACCACGCTTGAAAATTGACGACCAGAACCGCAGGTAACCTGTAGATTATTGCCTATACAGGTAACAGGTTCAAGTATTTTACTGTCGACTTACCCAGAAAAAAAAAAAGAAGTTTTTGTCGAAAATTAACACCTTTTTTTTTTTTTTCAACGCACAAAAAACAAATTTGAATAAAGCCATTGAAAACCTCTTATATTGATACTACTAACTAGCACTAGAAGTTCAATATCCGCACATTCTAACCGTGTTACTCTACAGATATTGAACAACCTCTCATGAGCCACTGCAGGACCCAAAAAGAAATGGAAACTTGGAAGCATGCGCGGATTAGTTAGTTAAGAGTCTTAAGACAATGGAGCTCAAGATTGCGGCGATGAGTGTATTGACTTGAAGCCTTCAGTTAGGGCAACCACTTTGGCTGACACCTTTGGTTGCAATTTTGACACTGCCTGACGAATGTCCTGTAATTGACAGAGAAACACTCATCGCATATACATAAAGAGAACATGATAAATGCATTGCACTGTGACGGAAGATTTTAACACTGCAATGTTCGTTTTTTGAAGCGTGAAACTAAGACATCAGAATAAGGGATTAACCCAGGGACTTTGTAAGTATCTATTAAGCACTGTACACCCTTGGGCTGTGATTGGATCTTGGATTTTTGGAGATATTTACGAAGGATCCTAATGCATCCATTCATTCATTGTTTTTTTGGCTTTGCACCCCATCATTTTCTTCCCTCTCCACAAATTCACCCCAAACAAGTGATCCAAACACAGCCTTACCATGTATAAGAGGCCCCACATAAGCGGTTTAGAAAGAGCACAAGATGATTCTCAACCATCTGATGTGTGTTGTTCCTTTGCAATGGGTGAAAACATTTATATTGGACAGCAATTAGCCAAATGCCAAATTTTTGTTTCTGGATGTGTAGCACACAGACTTTGGCTTTCAAAAGTGCAATCTACTTTATCAAACCACGAACGGCACAGTCATTAATGGCATCACAATTGAGTGAGTTCAGTAGCTGATTACCTCCATATTGTAGCGGGACGAGAAATGTGTGAGCAAAATAGCTTTGTTTCGGATCCATTGCGCATGTTCTATGATCTGCTATCAAAGCAATTCGTAATTTCAGAACAAACAGAAATATTATCTCACTCATTAAATTTATTACAAGATGTCATTGACCACCACACGCGGATACAAAAAAACACAGTAGTAATTTGTACAAATTGCATACGTGCCAAATGGAAGTTTAGGAAAAAGGCGAAAGCAAAATCTGTCTGATCTGATTGCCTCATACCTCAAACAAATGAGTGTGGCCATGTTCGCGTGCGTGCTCAATGCTGCAACCTTCATCCAGAAATGTTGCCTGTCAAAAGATTGGTTTTATCAGATGAAGATGATTTCATCAGTTTGTGAAAGGCTCGTGTAAAATCACAGGATTTGTACTATGTGGGCATGTTTGATTATGGAATATAAGGAAAACAAATACTCATATAAAGCTATGAGCTATGTTTCTAAAATCCTGATAACACGAATGTGAATGGGCATGGGCATGGGCATGGGCATGGTTGATGAGTTCTTAACTTCAAATCATACAACCAACTCCAAGTATAGGAAGTTACGTGGGGATATGATTCGGATAGTTGCTCTGCAATATGAAATTACTCAAGCTGAATAGACGAGCTTAGATAGAAGTGCCAATTTGCTCCGTAATTTTGAATCACAATATTTGGCACGTATATAGTTAGCTGCTTCCTTGGAAACAGGTAACTTAACAGCTAGACATGCAATTTTCCCCGAAATATCCAACTCAGTTCATGAAAGGAATATATATATAAGTGAAGCAAGCAACGACATTATGCATGAAAACATTATGCAAGAAACCAACACACTACCTCTGTTATAAGAACTTTAGCTCTCAAGGCATCAGCACTACGGGGATCAAGAAAAAAATCTGACATTGTATCACCAGTAAAGGCCACCTCTGGACACAATATAATGTCTGTGATCTACAAGCAAAAAGTTGAAGTCAGCCACGTACAATAGATGAGAACATAACAAGCACTAGTTTGCAAGTACAAACCTCAACTCCAGATTTCTTCAACTTCTCAATTTCTTTTCCTTTCAAATGCATGTACTTCTTCCTCAACTTTTTTCTAACCGAGTAAATTACATAACCCTGGACACGTTAAGCATGTAGCTTGACTTGTGAGCAACACCATGATGAAAACCCAGTGAATTTGTAAATTGTGTATGTAATAGGAACTAATTGTAATCGGGGAGGATGTTGAAGCGATCGCTTTACTTTATAAATAAGGGGGGAGACTTAAGAGGACATACCTGGCTGGGAATGACATGGCAAGTTTTAAATGGCCGTACAACAAGGTCATTCCGCATTTCATAAGTTTCACCTACGTAGACATTCGGAAAACGCGATCCACGTCAAGAGACATGAACTCATCAAGCGAAGATTGCTAACATTGTCGAAAGTACATACCTACATCTAATGCCACCAAATCAAGGTTCAGTTCCACTTGACTCATGTTCCTGTGAATGTCAAATAACTTTTCCACATCCTCTTTAATGCAGGGAGGTACAAACACTGTTGGAGGTTTCAAGTTGTACAAAGCACGAGTTGCTACGTACATTGGGAGCCCACCCTGCATCAGAAATATCCCTGAGGTCATCAAACGTACATAATCTGACTTTATGTTAACCAGTCTACTAAGAATGAAGCAGTAACAACAAAACATTATCAGAAATAGAACACGAACATTTAGTGAACTGTGCTGCCTTTTCAAGCCATAAAAGAAATCTTTGTGCTAAAAAACCCAAACTCATTGGATTTTATGATTCAATGAGTTTGCTTCTTTCATGGCTTGAAAAGGCAACACTGGTCACTAGATGTTCGTGTAAATCTAATTATTTGTAACTGATTACAAACATGCATTTGTTGGTAAATTCAAATATTGCAGATCCATCTGTTTCTTTTTCAGCCAGTAACATCTTGGTGGTACAGTCAACATCAAATACTGTACAAAAGCCGTTTAAAATTTGTCAGGTGTATACAGAATTATGTGAAAAAGAACAAAAATTACAATATACGTGAGCATTAGCCACCAAGAACCAAGATCCATAATGACTGTAGCAACTCTTACTTCAAACTTCTATTGAAGCTTAGAAGCAAAAGTATAAATTTGTGATTTAAATAGTATACAAAACACTGAGAATAATAGAAAACTCGTATAGGTGTTCACTTCCTTCTGCCAACATATGTAATTGTCAAACTCAAACAGTCATTGAAACACTCAAACAATATTACAAGGGAATGCCTACTAACATCCACCTTTCTAATTTACCACAGTAGTTTGTAACTAGACTGTCATAATGTAATCGAACTAACAAAGCACCACGAAAGCCTCATATGATGCCCACTTTCATAACCATTTAATGTATAATGGTTCCTAACAGGTATAAAACCTTGTAAGTATGCCGGGACCCACTTTGCATACGGTGCACACTTTCATAACCAACCAAAGTCTGCACCTTTGCCAAGGTACACTCCTGTTCATAACCTATCCCAAATTACAAACTTCCTCAACTCCAACTACCGGGAAATAATGTGGGTGTTTCGGACAGCCAAAAGTCACAATAAAAGCTCACTATTGGAATAGAAGCCAAAATCATTTCATTCTAGGAAAATGCTAACTAAAGATTCAGGGCCACAGATAACGTGATATACCTTATATCGATATTTGAAAAAAGTATTTGGTATCCGCGAATGGGTATTGATACCGTGGTATGTGTATTTAAATTCTAACTTGTCTGGCATTATATGGATATTATTGATAACCACATTTTTACTCTAACTGATAAGCAGAAAGTAGAAGCGAGCAAACACGTTGGCACAACTTCCAACAAAGTCAAGTCGTTAGCTGCAGTTGATAAAATTATTACAGTGGGCATTCCCTTAACTATCAAATACTTACAATATGATCAAGATGAGCATGGGTAATGAACAAGAAATTCTGATGAACAGCCCTAGACGGGCACCTCCCAATATCGAACACGGACTTCAATTCTGGCACAATAATACAAGTTTCATGGCCACCAATCGAAACCCCCTCGACCGAATACCCTTCTAACCCGAACCCTTTACGGTTAACCTCGGCCCTAGCTTTCCTATACTCTTCATCTTCGATTGCTCGGCCGATTGCGGACAAGAACCCAGAACTTTTTAGGGCGTTTGGAGGCCCAGTTTGGGTCATTTTCATACGGTTGAGTTTTGATCTT
The DNA here is from genome assembly GCA_036023075.1 of Gaultheria prostrata. Lineage (NCBI taxonomy): Eukaryota > Viridiplantae > Streptophyta > Magnoliopsida > Ericales > Ericaceae > Gaultheria > Gaultheria prostrata. Next base: position 20,747 of record JAXBDA010000920.1, read on the forward strand.
CGAATGGGTGAAGGAGGGAGGTTTTGAGACGGGGAGAGAGACGGTAAGGATGAGGTTGTCGAAATGGGCGTCGTTGATGGATGCATCATTTGGTGTGAGAAGATTACATATGGTATGAGAGAGAGAGAGAGAGAGAGAGAGAGAGAGAGAGAGAGCGAGAGAGGGGGGTTTTAGTGAGGGGTTTGGTGTTGGTCTGAATCCTAGCTGTGGAATGTGGATATATCTGGGCCAACTCTGTTCTAACGAGCGGGTGGAAAGAGGAACAGCTATCGGTACCACCGATGGTGAACTGACCAGCGTCGAAAATCCACATGCGGATCCATGCAGTTAATTCGAACCGTTTACTCATCCTAAAATAATATTCCGAGGCGACCCACGAGAAATCAACTCAATTCGACACCCGTAAGTGTTTGATCCAAAATCACTCTCTTTCATTCAAAGTCCTGAGAATCACCCCATTTGATCCAAAATCGGTTCCCCTTTCATTTCCGGTAAGCCAACAGTGTTCCAGTTGGTCCGTATGTTTGCTTCCTCCACAATTGATTGGGATTTGATAATTTCTCAAGAATTCTCTAGTTCTAATGTTGATAATTTGCCTTTGACCGGACCAGGAAAAAATTAGTCAATACATGTGTAAACTGGCCCGAATACTATTAATCGTCGGGGAAAAAAAAAATTCTAGGTTTGATTATGCCATTGGTTTTCTAGAGTATCTCCATTCCTTACCCAAATTCTTCACAAAATTTAAATTTTAGTAAAAAATACCAAAAATCATACTCCACTCCTTCACCAAATTTGGTTTTACTCAAATATTTCACCAAATTTGCTCATCACCAAATCTAGAACTAAATTTTCAAGGCTTTTTTCTAGTAATTTTATTTACCCTTTTGCCATTTAATGTTGTGGATTCAATCTCTACCGAACAATTTGAGGAAGGATTGGAAGGAGTCATATCAAATCAAATTTTTACTAATATTTGAGTAAAAATTTGGATAAAGGGTGGAGACTGTTGCGGGCATTTAACAGAGTTCACTTTTGGCATGGTTAAAATATGCCATTGATTTTCTATAGCTTCATCAAGATTTTACTTTCATCACCATTTACGAATTTGCATTTTTCATTTTCATTACAACGGAGTTCCTATGTCACATACTCTTACTATTTAAAGGATGCCAAAATGGATAAATACATTTCAATTTTGAGAAATCATTTTTGAAACACGAGTAAAAATATAAATGCCATAAGTATAATGAAATTTTAATCCCCGAAAAGGGCTGTGAAAAATCTAGAAAGCTCTACAAAAAATTGGTTGAGTGTGTCATTACTATCATATGGTAGCCCGGACGTGCCAACAAAGATGATGGAGGGACTCCTTAAATTGAAAAATAGAGAAGTTTTAAACTGCTAAAATTAGAAGCATAAGGAAACAAATGAATCTTATTAAAACCACAGGGACTAATATTGTTATTTGGCTAATCAGTCCTCAAAAGCACTCCTAATTTGCTTTTCTTGGCTGAAAGTTCTTCGATTCAGACACGGAAACATGGCCCTGCAAACTGGGGTTGCGACCTCCAAAGTTCTGATCCTCGTCGGAGCTGGTAATTTCTCTATACATATACATCAATATAAATACTTGTATCTAGATATAGATGTATCCAGCAAGTGTTTCTTCTGCGTACCTCAAATTTCAGTTCATTGAATTCTGTGCCATTGCGTTATTTGATTTGACTCAATACAGAGTTGACAACTGCGTAGGTTGCCTTGATCATATGCCCAATTCATTTGAGCAAATTTTCGGTACTGAGAGGGTACCACGTGGTACCCGTCGGCGCATCTAGGCCAGAGACAAAAAGGAGAGAGAAAGAGGAGGGGGAGAGGGTGTTTTAATCTCGACCATCCAATATACTTTTGGACGGCCCGGATGCAACGTTTGGGTACCAGGTAGGCTCGGCCACGTGGTACCCAGTTGATACCCAATTTTTTTCCATTTATACCCGTGAACCCATATGAATCCTGTATTACACAGGCATATAATCTTCATAAAAAACATCCCTACATTCACTTTTCATACATATGTTTTTGACCTACTTTTAGCTTTTTATTTTTTTATTTTTTACTTTGGACACTTTTGAATTCTTCAATGATTTGCCCGGGAAAAAGGGCCAACCAGATATGTTGTAGGAATGATTGTTATAGGTTGGGTCCTCGTTAATTGTAAGTGTGATCTCGATGCTTGAACAATTTTAGACCAGGAGAGGCACGTTAGGAGTATGCTAATGCCATTACGTACTTGTTTTGGATACTTGAAAAGGTACGAGGGTTTGAGAAAATTGTATATAAATTAGTATAGGTACAGTACCCATTGAAGTCAAAAGTACGAGATAAATAATAAAATCAGAATCTATCGAATGGGTGAAGGAAAGTATAATACTCAACCATTTGAACCTGTAAACATCTACGAGAAATTTTGTCTAATTGACTACAATAAAAGGATGAGAGCTTCAGTCTCCTAAAAATAGAAGGCTTGGGGGTATCACCTCTTTTTGATTCCTAGCAATGGGTGCTACAAATGAAGCAACTAGCAAGCAATTTGTTTTCTGGACTCAATAGCTGTATTTATGATTGAAGTTTCAATTCAATGGACGTTGCAGATCAGTTTACAATTTGGGGGCTAGAGGCACACACTAGGAAGAGATGCATTGGATTAGTTCATTGCACTTCAATGCATTAAGTAGAAAACCGTTCATAACTACCCACAACAAAGAATATCTATCATACAAGCACTAGGAAGAGATGCATTGGATTAGTTCATTGCACTTCAATGCATTAAGTAGAAAACTGTTCATAACTACCCACAACAAAGAATATCTATCATACAAGTGCGCAGCAGAAAAAATTTCATAAGACGAATATATTTGAGATGACAATTTAACTATCTAATCAGTCCTCACTTCTCACGCCCTTAGTCTTGACCATACTCTAGATTCTCATTGTTCCATTGTAGTGGATAATTATCATCATTGCGCTGGCCCATAACCATAGTTGTTACAAATCTACGATATATAATACGTATCCTACAACTCCGATCGTCTCCTTCTAAAAATATCCGTGTCTCATCCCATATCGCTTTTGTATAGAAATCCTACAATGCGATAATGTATCCTATGATATCCAACATATTTTGATTTTGTACGTATTCTACGATTACTTATTGGGAAAACCAAATAAGTCAAACTTTATTTACGATAAGAAGCAAAACCCCGAACGCATACTTAGTTGTTTGACCTTATAATGGCGACATTCATACCATTTGAAGAAAACCCAATGTTAATCCATTGTGGCTCAAATGGAAGAAATAATCATACTTTGGTGTTGTGTTGCATTAATCAAATAAGGGCTCTTTTTATCTTCCCATGACTAAGAGCACTGAAAAGCCTCAATGTGATAGACCCCTTTTGGGAGACTAGGAATTTTGCATCCTAAATTATTCCATTTTTTATACATATGCAATAATCTTTTAGATTGTTATTAGGTATAACTACTTTTTAAATGTATGTTAACTTTTCATAGCGTAACTTATGGTACGCAATACATATCCCCATACGCATCATAAAATGAAAAAAATAATGCACGATATATTTGACAACCTTTCTCATCACCATCTACCAAAGGAAGAACTGGACAAAAGGTTCCTAAACTTGTTAAACTCCCTTCCCTTGGTGCCTTTTCAATAAAATTTTATTACTTATAGAAAAAATGAGTTTGGTTGTGTTGTTCATAGTTCATACTCATATGTAGGAAATTCATTTTTGGCTCCTAGTTGACTTCTGTCTTCATTTGGTTTTCATTGCCCCATAGGTCTAACTGGTTCAATTGTTTTGAGGAGCGGGCGATTGTCTGATCTAATTTCGCAGCTTCAGGAGCTAATAGGTGGCGTCAATGACGCTGAGATCTCACCTGACAAGTATGATAGTGCACTTCTTGCCACACAGGTATTACTCATATCTAGGTGTTGTTTTACTTAGTAATCATTTCTTGGGTTTGCGGGTGGTTGGAAATGGAGGTACTCGGGTTTACTGTGCAGAGGTGGGTCCAAAATGGCCTTGCCATGGAGGGCTTCCTCGTAACCCAAAAAACCACACGTAATATCTCGAAACTGGTTCATATGAAACACAATTGTCTTTGTTTTAATTTCTGGAGCTTCTTTAATGTTAGTCAACACTGTTGTTATTGTAGATTTGCAGTATAGAGTGTTCCCTGTGGAAGTATTGTTCGTTTGACAAAAGAGGATAAATTTGTACTGTTATGAATATTACTACTTGCCAAATATTGGAAATCTGTTCATGAACTGAAAAAAAGTGTAACGTTGGGAATCAGAATGGACACTGTTCGCTTGTTTAAATTTGGAAAGTAACCCAGCATATTGTCCGACCATGGGCTCTTGTAGGTTTTCTCAAACTTTTTGAACTTCAAATTAGTAGGAAGTGCTTTTCATTTTTTATAAAGATGTTGCCAAGATGCATTTAGGGGCTCAGGTAAGTTTTCATCAAGTCCAGGAGCGCAATATTTATTTAGTAACAAAACTTTACATTCTTTTGTCTTCAGATCCGACAATTGGCACAAGAAATCAGGGAGTTAACAACATCCCGTCCTATAACAATATATAATGGCAACTCTACTTCCGGCGGTACGTAAATTTATAAATCTTTTGTGTTGTACATGTAACCTATATTTTCAAATATCCCCAAATTTGTCTCAACAACTACTTCAGATTATAGCTTGTTCATAATTAGGATGTTTGGAGAAGTATCCCTTTGAGGAAATGGTGGTTTGACTTTTTTTCAATTGGAGAACCCAGAAGATTTAGCAAGGGGTAGATCATTTTATTTTTTCCTTGCATGAGAAATGCATTAAAGCTATTGACTCATTTGAATTACATACCTCGCCATGTCATACCATAACTTGGTTTTGAGACCACGATTTAACATTTTAGCAGGAAGAGTGATACAATAAAATAAATGTGCAATAGTTTTCAAATGGAGAGTTTTTTCAGAGCTGAGGTATGATTTTTAATGAATTCATTATACAGTGTATTACCTGGATATTGGGGCCAGATATTATATGTAAAAACAACCACAGCTTCTTTTCTGTTCCATCTATCTTCCTATGAAATTTGTATCTGGGACTCTATGGTGGTCTTATCTTCTGTTCACATTGCTTGAGCTTCCTCAAGGATTCTTGTTTCTATTTTTTTATTGAAGAAACACGTATAGTAAGCTGAATAACTTACTGAATTTGCGACCCCTTGAAAACTATGCAGTTTCTCTGCCATGGTATTCGGGCTATAGGTGCGCTCTAACTTCAACTAATTCAAAAAATCCACAAGTTATGGTCCTCGGTGCTAGGTGCGTAGGGCTGCACAAACCTATCAATACCTTGATTCAAAAGTGTTGTATTCCTCAATCAAACCTTCAAATGTCCTAGACCCGGTTGATCTCAAATTCATGATACAGGCAAATATCAGATTTGATATTTACAGACTGGTCAGTGATGTGCATGATGAGGCAACTGTTTGTTTCAATGCTTCAGGCTTGCCAATATTCGTGGACCTGTCAAGAACAAACCTGCAATTCAAAAATCATACGTAGAAGGCTTGATAAGAGAACACTGTCATAAGCAAATTGGTGTTGGAGATCTATCCTGACCAACTGAGAAGACTTCTTATCATAAGATTTTGAGCCTACATGAAAAATTGTTCAAGGTTTTGTGCAATCTTTGTAAGTATCATAGAAACATTTAGTTGCTCAAATGTCAACAGTGTCCATGGTAAACCAAAGATGTGCATAAGTGCAGGATGCACATCCCACCAAATCTTCGATTATTCAAATCGAGTTTAACCGCTTGAGATGTATCATTCAGTTTGTACCACAGACATTTATGATTTTACCCTTTTTATGTTTGATGTAAGACCTAAAAGTTATGCTATGCATGTATGGAGCCCTCCTGGAACATTTTCATGGATCTAAAATGCTCTCATGTTTTGTGCATGCGTGCAGGGAGTTCTGTTTCTTACTTGTTGCCAGCTGCAGCACTTGGAGCAATGGGATATTGTTACATGTGGTGGAAGGCAAGATTTATTGTTGGCGTTAGAAGCCTTTGGAAATTTTTTGTGAAACTTTTAATTCCTTTTGATTATGTTTTGTTATCATTGCTGTCTAGTAAGTTTCTTTTCTTCACAACGCAGGGCTGGTCACTATCTGATGTTATGTTTGTAACAAAGCATAATATGGCAAATGCTGTTGCAACTGTATTAAAACAGTTAGAGCATGTATCTGAAGCATTGGCTGTAAGTAGGAATAATATTTTGCGCGAATGTGTAATTAGTGATTTCTCTGTAATCCTGTATTTTGCTACACTGCTGAGTTTTGCTTTAATAATAATTGTGCAGTCAACAAAGAGGCATTTATCGAAGAAGCTGGAAAACTTGGATTGGAAGCTGGATGAGCAGAAGGAAATATCTAAGCTCATTGCAAATGATGTAAGCGACATTTTTTCTGGTTCAGATTTAGATACACGATGGCTTGTAATTAACATGCATTGACATCCTGTCCACACACGGTAGAGGGTCTTATTATCGAGTGCCACATAGTTTTGTTCCACTTCACCTTAAGATTTATGGAGCATCAATTTGCATTTCATTGCCATAATAGCATCACCTGGCTCAGGATTTCCTGTATTAGGCTTGGCTTGGAATTGTAGATATATTTTGAACCTTCCAAACGGAAGAAAGATTAAAAAATCTCCTCTAAATCCCCCTTTCCCTAACCAATAAAGAACAATGAAAATTCAGTTCCTTACTGTTTGAAGAAGGAGAAGGAAACATTGGCAAGTGGTGGACAGGACCACAATAAAGAGATTTAGTCAGTCGAAAGAGAATTGGGTTGTCAAAAAAGGATATTTTGTGAAATGTGAATACAGGTAAGCTATTGGTTTCAATATTGAAATCTGTCGAAGCTAGAAACATAGGAGACGTGCTGAGATTTGTTTTATCGATTCATCCACATCAATCTCTGCCAACCAAGATGGGGTTTGCGTTTGGTGAAATTCAAGAGATGGGGACACTCACATATCAAGTTGCACTATGGTCACTGCATGTTACTATTACCATACATATATTCATTTTGAATTTGATTGTCTTCAGGTAAGCGAGGTGAAGTCAAATCTTAATCAAATTGGCTTTGATATTGATATAATCAATCAGATGGTGTCTGGGTTGGTGAGTTATTAAGATTTTAATGTTATATCCGAATTGCAGTTGAATCTATCGGTGAGATGGTTACTTCACTGATGTAGTTATTGTTGATCACAGGAAGGAAAGATTGAGCTTCTTGAAAGCAAGCAGGTTGGTTGGTTACTATCATCTGATTCAATAAGAACCATGGATGCGATCTCTGTACTCTATTTTGGCTAATCTTTGGGTACTTATTTTCTTCTCCACACAGGATGTGACTAATGCAGGTCTATGGTATCTTTGCCAATTTGCCGGAGGTGCCAAAGATGAGCTGAATACTAAACTAATTCAGGTTCGGTATTTTGTTGCATGTTTGCACTTTTATATGCCTTGGCACCTTGACGAAGATTCTTTGCGCCAAGATAAGCATGCTTTCAGGCTAAATAGAAATCCCTTACGGCAACCCAAACGCGTATTTAGGCGGAAACAAATTCAGCATTGAGGGGTGTTGGCAAGAGTAGCGTTCACATCTGAAACTTGACCCAATGCATAATGTATCTCGGATGTTGAGCATTAGGGTAGCTTTTTTCCTTGGGATATTTCTAAATGTTGAAAATTAAGGGGATGAGTCTTAAACTTATCACATGTTGAATACTAAACAGTAATATTGGCTTAGCGTTTGTTAGTTAATACCATTTGTCAAGATTCTACAGACCCCTGATCCAATTTCAAGAATATCGATGAAGGGGCAGGAATATGTACAAAATTAACCAAGTCAATAGTTAAGGATATTTGTTCTTGTAAAAATAGAAACCCCTCAAGTATAGGTTTTATTTATTTCTACGTACATGTGCATTATGCATACATAAGTCTTTCTTCGTAAAACCTCTTATACATACATTTTATGGTAATAATGAAAATAAAAATAGAATACTTAAGTTTTGTTCAATCAAAGTGATGGTGGTCAAACAGACACAATCACTCTTCTGAACTTAATCACGAGAAAAGTTTGAGATCTCAACATCGAGTTCATTACTTTTGATTTTGGGAGCTAGAGAACTATTTTTGGAAAGCTGCGCCAAGATCACCAAACGACCTCCGTTCTCCCTGCTATTACTATCAAAAGAAGAAACAAAAGAATGAGAGAGGAGGGATTTTATAATATATCGAATGCATTGTTCAAGGTTGCAGATCATCCTTTCTCACGAGTTCCTCTTTAGTTTTCGCCTTCCAATGTACCCATGCGGCATTTTCCAAAGTATGTCATGATCTTCATGCTCGTAATGGAAGCTGAATGTCAGAGTGTATGAGCAACTCGGGAATTATGTTCGATTTGTTTGGGGTTTTGAACTAACGTCTGGGGATGTGAAATGTTGTTGGCCCTATTTCCTTAATAGTCAGGCTTGAGATTATGTTATCTGCAATAGAAAACATGTATAGTGGTGTTTTGTATTAGAGAGAAAAAATTGCTACCCAAACTTGGGACCTGGTGATCTTGTAATTTTCTGGCACCAATTTGAGCATAATTCTTCCACCTAATTGCAACTGTGCATGGAAATTAGCAGTAATCTCATTTTTGTTTCCTGAAAACTCTGCGGGGCTAGCATCTAGCTTGTCATGTACCTGTATCGAAGTCATTAAGAAGTTAGTTTCTTTCTTTTAATTGGACAGGATGTTGGTGCTAAGTTAACCGACACATTGAAATATGAAGAGAAATCACTGAAGGTATGTTGAGTGCCGTAGATTCATTTCCTTGCCGGAATTTGCATGCATTTCAAGCCTGACAATGTCCAACGATGATTTTTCAGGGGCTTCAGTTCCTTACGGAATCCAATGAGCCAATTGCAATAGAGAAATCGGCAATAAACTCGCAGAAGATCAATGTTGGTGACAATCCTGCCAAAAGTGTCTCAGCTATTAAAACAACAATCCACAGGTCTTATCCAGTAGGAATTTCTTGGACACGGGACATCTTAGGCCCAGGCTTGTGATTTTTCAGCGCAACTTATACAGTATATAACATGATGATTGGTTCTTGGAGTGGCCTCCATTTGTTTCTTGTTCCTTTCAGAAACATTAAAGGGTTCCGAAATTCTCTTACGAATTGTAAGAAACGGATACCTTTGCAGATTCATCTCGCCTGGATTGAAGGCGGTCTCGGATTTCTGATTAAGAATTGTGATTTGTTGTTGTATTGATAGTTTCATTGTTACAGATTACAAATAAGGGGCTGTCTCCTTGATTTTGATGTTTTGAAGCTAGTGCTTTATCAGAATGAATTTCTTTACTTGGTGACTCCATCAGCTGCCAATATCTATCTTTATTTTCAAAAGTTTAACTGGCTCTATTCCAGCACCCTGCAGTCCTCAGCTTTTCGAGGTACATGAGAGTTATGGTGTGAGGTCCTGTACAGTTACACGGAAAGAATGGAAAATGATTGAAAAATTAAAATTTTGTATATCTATCTTTGTGTTCAGTCACCAAGAAAGATGTGGAATCCGCAACTTTAATTATCTCGATGGAAAAAACTTTTCTGCAAAATATATTTTGTGAAAAAATGAATTCTAGTTTTTTTGCAAAGCTCTTATCAATAAAACACACAACATGAAGCCTCATAATTTGTGGAGGGAGAAAAAGAAAAAAAAGAAAAGTTAGGAAGCCAAATTTGTAAATTTGGTCTCGTCTCTATTTGTCCTAAATCGTCCCATCAATTTCATGGTGAAAGTCTCCTCCGTACGGTTGTATGCCCCCCTCCTCATAATATGGGGTTTGGGCCTTGTGTGGAGCCAATATATTGAAATGCTATATTTTTGCAATAACTATACATATATCCAGAGGTGAGACTACTTGAGAGCCAAAACACATTCATGACAAGACTAATACCGTGGTCTGACACACAGATAAGGAAGTTAGGAAGCTAAATTTGTTAATTTGATTTGGTTATTTCTCTTTTCGTCGTAAATCCTTCCATCAATTCACGGTGAAAGTCTCCTAAGTAAAGGTTGTATATCCCTATCCTTTCACAATGTATTGGCATCCACGGCAATGGGACCACTGCATTGTGAGGGGAGGGGGATATATAATGAAAACACACTACCTTCGATCCACGACCCAAACACTGAAACACAGAGCTAGGACGCGGTTGAATCATAAATCTTGCAAAGGGATTTAAGAAATGAAATAATGGAAAGATAAAAAGCTAAGTATATTTATTTACTGTTTCATCCAGCCATAGCCTAATTTGTGTATAAAACTCGCCAAACTGACATAGTCCGAGCCAATCCGCACCGACACGGTTACTGGCCGAACTAGAATTTTATAATAGGAGGTGCCAAAAATTGAAACTTCAACCAGAAATCTTCCTACACTAGTACATATATGGCGTTTGGGCCTTGTGGTGAGCCAATATATTGAAATACTGTACTTATATTTTTGCAATAACTATACATATATTCAGAGGTGAGACTCGTGAGAGCCAAAACGGGGGTGCTAGGGCACCCCACCCTTACCTGTAGTTCCACCACTAACATGGCGGATGAAAATGATTTTGCTTGAAAAAGAGATCATTTTCAAGCAAAATCCTTCCCATCGATCCACCGTGTGAGTGGTTCATTAAGTTGATATTTGAAGAAGGGTACCTAAATTTGCATGCCCACTAAGAAACGAACACATTTTCTCAGACAGTACTTAAATCACAAGACTAGTACTCTGGTTTGACACCTACGACTGTGTAGGAAAGAGCAGATATATAAAGTGAAGTTAAGTATTCACTTAACTACCCAAAACTAATGAAACAGATATGTAGTAAACATCTTTTCTAAGAAACTGATAACACAATTTGCATAACCTTAAGAAACGATCTCTTGAGAAAAGATAAAAAAAAAAAAAAAAAAAACCTTAGGAAACCAGAATATAGCAATCTGTAGATGTAATACACTTAAAAGGAGTGTGCGTATAGTGTTTAGCTACGAAGCATGGACACGACATGACAAGGACACACGGATACATTATTTCTTTAAAAGGACACGGACATGTCGGAGACATGTTGAAGATAAAATGTACTTGTATTATAGGAATATGCTATGAATTCATATAAAAGATGAAAACTTTATCTCTACCAAATAAAAGAACAGTACAACAAAGATAAATTAGCAGTCCGAATATATGTATATACAAACTATACATCGATGGAAATTATCACTCACGGCCGAGTTTTAAGAATTATATACATCGATGGAAATTGTATTTAAGCATGTTTGACACGTGTCCGGAGAGTGTCGTATCATGTCCGTCACCAGACATGGATACGTGAGGTGTGTAGACGTGTCTGTGCTCCTTAGGTGATTAATTAGGAATGAAAAATCAGAACATTCGATCCTTTTTTTTTATCACTTCTCTTCGTTTTTTCTGTTAAATAATTTTGAGGAAAATAAAGATTTGGCACCCAAAACAGATGAATGCAACCTAACAACCCAGCCTATGATTATCTGAATATGCCATGGCATTCAATTTGTCTAACATTGTGCATGACACAGTGTTAAGATTTAAGATGGGATGTATAACAAGAAATTCTTGTCAAGAATAGTTAAAATAAAAGGAGATATATAGTTCTCAAAAACAAGATAAATTTTGTTCTTAAACCCTTCTTTGCGTTCTAGAACATTCGGTAGACATTATCCCCTCCTCTCTTAGAAGTTGGAAGCACAGCATCGATCACAAAAGGTTCAACTACTTGTCCAATACACCATTTTAGTCTTCCACTGAAACAAGGGTTTCCACGAAAGGCACAGCATGTACTGAGGTTGCATTCTCCCAGATTGCAGTGTCTGTCAAAGCTTTGGTTCCAACGTTATAAGAAAGAAACCGGCAGTCTGTCGTCCATAGAAGAACCTCACCATGTTTCCGAAACCGCAATGCTCTTCTGAGAATTACAGGAAGATCCACTTTAAAGCTGAATAGTTTAGTCCAAGATTCTGGAACTCCATATTCTTTCATCACCCACACGCAGCAAGCACCGTCGTCTCTTTCTTGATCACATAACACAGCCAGAGATCCCTGAAAATCTTTAACAGATAAGGTGAAGGTTTCTTGATTAGCAAGTGTAGGGGGTAGCGTCAGTACAGAGAATGTTTCTGCACTCATATCGAATGACAATATAAAGTTGCGATACCCAATAGACACACTAAGATCGTTTCCAATCCAATTTATAGCTCCATTAACAAAATCCTGTGGTGCCGTATATTTGACGAAGCAATAAGGAAGAAAAGTAGAACCTAGCTTTCTCCATCTTGTGCCTTGTGTGTAAACATAAACCTTTGTACTAGGTACGGGCTGTCCTGGATGTATCTGATACGAAATTATCACCACCTTGTACTCATGAGTAGTGGGGTGGACACCAAATCCAATAAGAAACATAGGCGTGGCTTCAGGCTTGGGAAGAGTTACTGATTTCCTAGTTGACGGGTTCCACAGAATAATCTGGGACGTAACACGGTGAAAGTCCACATGCAGATATAAGATACCATTCGCGCTACCGCCTATATAGAAATACGCAAATGGTGGTAGACTCTGCGGCATTCGTTCCGAAAACTCATCCCCGAATAGTTCATTATCACGGCATAACAGATAGCGCTTTTGGTGATCTCCTTTGGTATAGAACCCAAGGAGAATCTTGTCAGAGTTTGCTTTGCTGTAATTGAGGTGTTCTGTTACAAAACTAGGGCTCGAGATGAGAGCGTGCCATGATTTGCATACGGATTTGAATCGAAGTAGAGAAACTACTGGCAGTCTTGCCAGAATTTGAACTACTACTTCATTGGGTATGTAGTCTGCCATTGTTCTTCGAAGAAAACAGATACTGATTCACAGGAGTTGTGATGTAGGAACTGTAAAATCTAGATTCTGAGACAGAAATCAAACTGCAGTAGACTTACTGTCGTAGTCAATACATAAGATTATGAGAACTTGGAGCCGTCCACACTTCACAGACGCATAAGAGATGTTGTGTGGAAGCGTTAACAAGCGGATGTGATTGCTATGGAATTGAACAAACCACAGAGAAGAGGGAGAGAGTGCAATAAAAAAAAGAACACAGAGTTAGGCAATGAATACCTACTCTACGGACACTGAGACGATTAGGGTTTCACTGTCAGATAAAGATAAAAACAGATGCCCTACAAAAAAAAAAACTAATGTGAAAGAAATACAATATGCAAAACCCCCTAAAAACGGACTTAAATATGCGACTACCCATGTACCCGGTCTTACCGGCCTGCCCGTTCCGACTTTTTTTTCAGAGAGCAAAAGTTGGGCCAAAACTTTGCGAGAGAGAGAGAGAGAGAGAGAGAGAGAGAATGATGATGTATATATCTTTATGTTCTTCCATTTTTGTTTTCACACTATCAAACCATCACCTAGCCCAGCCCATACAAAAATAAAGAGAGGAATTATTTCCTATGGGAAAACATAAATCAGATTTTTAAAATAACAAATCGAAATTCTTTTTTTTTTTTAAATAACAAATCGAAATTCTTTGGGCAGTAAAGTGTTTGTCCTATTTTCCTCGCATTTTATTTTCCGGTCTTCCTCAAATTCCAAACACAATGTAATTAATAAAAATGTAGTATATTAATATAATTTGGGTAAGAGAGAAATAAAGAGGGAGAGAGGTGAAGGACAGTTCCAGATCACCGATGGCGATTCTTACGTTAATAAAACGAGCTCCAAAGTGTGACTTTAGCGACGTCGTTTTAAGGAACCTCATTTGTCCAAGATGCAATCTTTAAAATGATTGCTGGGTGATGCGAGGTTTGAATGAAACCCAATTGTCGTCATTGAAGGAAGTCACGTCTCTGAAATGTGAGTTTATCATGTAGAGACGGATGCAGGATTCCCAAGATCGGGTGGACCAACAATCAATCTTGGACGGGCATGTGTAGATTTTAGAGAAGAAAAAGTTGGACGAGAGAATTATATTAATTTGATGATTTTTCGGAAAGAAACTACTATTCTGCAGAAATAATGAAACTTTGGTAGGGCATTCTCCGGCCTCATCCGCCCGCTGTCCGTCCTTGCTATCATGCATTCTCTTTATGAGTTCACCTGTGTGCATTTTTTCGTTTTTGTATTGGGTATTATTCTGTACTCACTACTCTGTTGGGCAGTTCAAAAAAAAAAAAAATCGTTAGATCCAATTTTTAGCCTTCTGATCTTTTGCTATCCTATGTTTTAGTAATTTTATTATCTTTTGAAATTTACCATCCGTCCGGCCCTCATAACCCGCGGTTTGAAACTGCTGAAAAACTCAGCCGACTCATGGGCTATGAGGTTCTGCTGGTTGGTTGCGGGTGATGGAAAGCCATGACTTCGCACATAAATTGACCCGCGCACATCCCTAGGTCTCACTTCTAAGTTATCAACACATGATTCTAGAATTTTCACAACTGAGAAAATGCAAGAGTTATAACATGTACAAATTAGAGAAATTCAAACAATATTTAGAAGCCACTAGGAACTCCAATAATTTTGAAGAAAACCAATGGTCTCTTTTTAAAGATTCACTTCTCCATTTAGGAGCTGCTGCTGGTCTTGACATCAGGTGATAGCTCTTTTGCAGCATCTTTGAATGTAATTTCTCTCTTACTTACTTCCTGCCTTTGCTTGTGCTTTTTATCCTTTTCTTCCTCCCTTGGACAATCTTTCTTGGTTGCCTGAGTAGGTGGAATTGTGTAAAGAAACTGAAATCTTGGACAAAAGATGCATCCATGTTGTTTCTTAAACTGTTTTACCAAAGTCTTTTGCTGATTTGCTAGTCGAAAATTTTGAGGAAATTAAAGAAACTAATATAGTTCTAAAAAAATATAGAACTTGCGTAAAATGGTTGCCTAGGTTCATCTCCCCCTTGATTCTTGTCTATGTCGGTGGGAATGCAAATTGGCAAACGGGGGTGTTGTAAGGGCCCCCTGTAATGAGGCATCCTAGCCGTCGGATGTGTTTTCAACGGTCCTGATTTCATCTCGGCACTTTGCAGATCTGAGCCGTGCATTGCCAAAATGAAATGCGAGCGTCGGATGCCGCACTACAGGAGCACCCTACACCACCCCCGGATCCTGCAAATTGTACCGCGATTCCTACCGAGATAGTGGATCTTTATTTTGACCAATAAAATCTACAGTTCTATAGCAACTGTTGTTCTAGTGATTAGTGAGGAGTCCTTACCTTAGAATGGTCTCCTTTTTGATATGCTTCTTGCAGCCTTAAGCCTGTTCTTAGTTGGTTTAAGGCCATCTTTTTCTTTAGATTCATATACTGATGAAAATCTCTCGATTTGTATGGACACTTCATTTGATCCACAGCTCTCCTTTTCTTCCCCTCCCACATCGAAAACTCTCCTGTTAACCACTGGTCTTCGGTTAATGTCAACCGGCTCAATCTGATTCATTGCAAAGCTCTCGACAGATGAGGTTTCTGGAATCCGAGTTGCCATCCACCGCTCAAGCCAGCTCCAACCCATGTTTGGTTCAGTTCCACTTCCATCTGATCTGTTCTGTTTCTTCTTTGTGCATATTCTTAGCTGCAAAAGGATTTGGCAGCAACAACTATTTCAGCAATTCGAGTTTCTTCACAATTCTCAATTTTGGAAAAGAATGTTTTGATCTACCTGCTGTGAAAAGGCATAAGCTAATGCTCTCTCGCGCCTGGTTGTAGCTTCCAGTCTGTTCTGAATCCTCATTTTGGATATGTTGCTACTCACCGTGCTATCATCCCACTCTTCCTGCAATATCCATAAAGTCAAATACGTTACGGGTGTTTGTTGCAGCTGAACAAACGAATATCAGCTTGTTTGGCACAACTTCTGCCTTTAGCTTATGGGCTAAAAACAACTTTAAAAACCAGAAAAAAAATGAGCAGATTTCCAAATAATTTAGTTCAAATTAGTTATTTAAATGTTACATGCTTTAGACTAATTTTCCTACGAATCCAAAGCAATGGAATTCCCATCTGGGCTCTCAGTCAAGTAGCTTACTAAACAATGAAATGGGCAGGTTCAAAAGTGCAAGTTATGTTGTCACACTTAGAGAGGGTTGAAACATGGTTGTAGCCCCTCCTGTTCTTTTTTCGGCATGCAAAGAAATTTGAAATTACTAAAAGTCGTCTTACTTTTAGCTTCAATGCCGTAGTCCTGGCTTTCTGCTGTAACCGGTGATGGAAAGCCATGACTTCCTCCTGAGTAGAGAAAACTTCTGTAGAATTTCCAGTTTGGACTTCAATTGAAGTCCCCGGAGACTCCCTACTTGGACTTCCTCCTCCTCCTCTAATCTCCTTCTGTTTGGATGAGTTGATTCCTCCATATCCGCGCCTAGCCTGAAAAATCACCTCTGATCACTTGGCTATAATAAGAAACCAAATTCTTGGACCCAAACAGTAGATTATGCAAACAAACATGTTCATGGTACTATTAGGAGGAATTTACCAGATAGGTTCTAAATGCCGTCTGGATAACAATTGCTGCATCTTCTTGGCGAAACTGTTCGGCCATAGAGTTTTGCTTTTCCTCCAGTAAGTTTTCAACTTGGCTTTGGATTTGTCTTGTGTCATTGAATTCCTCCGGTGAAGGTTGCGTTACCGTGGCCTCAGATTCCTCTACTGCTGTTTGTGTAATAGTCCCTTCAGAGCTTTCTTGAATTGCTTTTGTGAAAGTCACTTCAGAGCTTTTCACTGAAGCTGAATCCTCCTCTGCCATAACAGAATTATATTCATCTCCACACAAGTATGACCTAACTGAACTCCTCCACCTTCTCTTCTCCATTCCATAGCTCTTCACCTGATTGGACAAGAATACCGACAATAATGTCGTGCATCCAAAATTTAGACTGCGTTTGGATCATGGATTTCTAGCGGAAAAAGGAAAATTCTTAAGAAAACGAAGAAAGAATTCAGCTTTCTTCCCTTCGTTACCGTCTTAATTTTTTCCTTGCCTCTATACAAATCCATGATTCAAAACACTAACCAAGACTATCATTAGAGGCAGAAACAGATGTTCAAACTGAAAATATAGAAGCCAAAACTAATGGAGGGAGTTGCAGTAGACTCACATTGCTTTCGAGAGTGCCGACCGACCGGCTTTTGGAGAAGACATTTCTCACTAGCCCTCCAGTGATCCCCATCTCAATCTAGCAACTTTTTGCAGCAGAATTCCCAAATGGGTTAGTCTCCAAACATTCCAAAGGACCCTTATAAATTGCTGAGCTTCATTAACAACAGAAAACGATAAACAAAAGATCAAGAAAAAGTAATAAATAATTACTAATGCCTAATAAGAATAATCCACATGTTAGATGCAGTTAGGTGTGAAAGTCTGTAGGATTTCAGAACTTTAGAGCTGGAATTGGGGACTTTAATCATAAAGTGGAAATTAGATAAAAAAGGGTCGGAGTTATGAAGTGTTTATTTCTGTTTCCTTTTTTTATGTTACTTTTTGCACATGTCTTCCAGCAGACTGGCCTCATAAAGTTTGCTTGCTGTTGGGGTTATGTCTATTCCTTTGTCTTTGATTGCTCTTTTTTGCCATCCATTAGGTGGATTCTGGACTTGCCCAGATCATCTTGTTGTAAATTTGGCAACCTTACTGAATTAAGGGGTTGTTTGTGGAGCCAAATAGGCGGATTCGGGTCCTGTGACGAGGTGTGTTCTCGATGGATCTGACAGCACCCCAGATCCAGCGAGAACACCTTGCTACACGCTACAAGGACCCGAAGTACAATACGAAAATTATACCGTCAGCCCAATAGGAGGACGATAAGAGTGTATTCTTACCAGTAAAAGTGTTTGCACTCCTACCGGTCAAAGAACACTCTTCCCGATCAAAGAACACTTTTATCATTCGCTCATTGAGCTGACAACAGAAGGACCCTTACAAATAAGCTTAGTGGTGTCAAGCTGACAAGACCCCAAAAGGGTTTTTCTGAAAATTGGGTTAAATCATACAAAAGGCTCTTGAATTATTGAATGTCCAAAACAAGCTCTGTTGGATTGGCATGGAAAGGAAGACAAATACAGTGTCAGATTATCTCTCCATGCATTGACTGGAGTGCCTTATAAAGTATAGGCCAAAGAATACATAATACTGAAAATTATGCAATGAAGATCCATAAACCTTCGTTGGAAAGAAAAATACAAAAATAAAATAAAATTGAATGGGAGCATTTTCTGAAGGTTTGCGAACTTTATGTGTAATTCAGTTGCTACGGGAATCAGATAACACTCGTCACCCCCTATTTCATCTAATTTCAATTTAGTAAAGATGTTGTATCCTGCCGCCGAATCAATTTATCGTTAAACGGATAGTTCATTTGATTTGATTGTGTAATTTGTATTTTTGGATGCATAATATCTTTTTCAGTTGTATTAGGTAAACTCGGTAGGTTATAATTTCTTTTATCAATAAGAAGTTGTATGGATTCAATACCTCAGAACTATAAATTCTTAGTTAATGCATACCATATTTCCACCCAAAAATTAATTAAGAAATCTCCTTTATTTTCTCATTCTTTTGGGAATATATATAGAGGGAATTAACCGATCCGATGAGCTAGATTCATACAACAATCTCGTACATAGATTGATTGATAGACTTCCATAGGATTTCCAGCATGGTTACTTTGGGCATACTCTTTTTTTTTTTTCAACTGTCAAGGTTGTTCGAGTTATCTTACGTTCTGGCCCAATCAAAGGTAGCTAGCCATCCACGCTAGGATTAGGATATTCACAAGAAATTATTTTTCTATTGTTTGACCCTATGAATCGAACTCTAATCAATTATGTGGAGAGCAAACCTACGAACAAATCGGACTAAACATCGGAGATGGGGTTACTTTTAGGCATAAAAATATTACTCCCTCCGTCCCAAAATGTTTGGCACACATCCACTATTCAGACCTTTCGAAAAATCATCTATATTTTTTAAGGTATAATGAATTATATATGTAATATGGATCTTATTTGATAGATTTTGCTTAGTTTTATTAAAAAAAAAAAATTTAAATCGTAAAAAGTAGTATAAATTACAAAATAAAGATGATTTTTTGAGAGATGTAAATAATATTTTTAGCCAAACAATTAAAGAGAAGGGTTCCACTTCCATCAAAGTACAGATTAGATGGAAAGTGCTAAAGTTGTACCTCTAGATAAAAAAAAGAAATGGCTGAATTAAAAAAATTTGATGAAATTCATCATCCCAAATGGTGGTCCAGAAAATGGTACTCCTATTGCTTTATTGGCCATCACTTTCACGAGGACATTATTGAACATGATGAACCTCAGGCCAACAGTATTCTATAGTCTTTATGGCCTCGTTTGATTCACGAATTATTTATACACAATTACAATAACTATTCATACTATTATTTTTCTTTTCTTTTTCATGAAATTTGTTTCCACTAGCGGAGAAAGAAAAAGAATGGTAAATTGGATAACCAAAATTCAGCACTTCAAACTGAATTTATTAAGTAATACTCCAAGTGATTAAGCAGATTTAATAATCACATTTTACATTGCTTAAAATATTAAGTGTTTGCATTCAACTCTTTCCTCATTCACACAGCCGCCACTATTATTACCGTCACCACCACCACCGCTCTACCACCACCACCATCTCCACCACTCCATCACCACCACTGCTACTATGGATACCACCACCACTTCGCATATCAAATTGAAAACTTGAAATTTGGATCATGCATTTATGCATATCGAATTGAGCTGAATTTTTACAAGGGATGCTCAATTTTTTTTAAAAAAAATTATTGAACGATTCAGATTATTTGTGTGGAACCCAAAAGTGGACCCCATAAGCCGTCGGTACATTTTATGTGCCTCTCGGATTTGTACCCTCTTTATCCCTCATTTTCACCTCCCACAATATTTAGAGTTTTTTTCATTTTATTTAAATTTTGATTCTCTTTATGTTCCTAATCTTGCCTCTCTCAAGATGGAAGTAAAAATTACAATAAAAAAGTGAAAAAAAAGAGTTCATTAATGGTGGTTAGTGTCCTCTCTCTCTAAATTTCTTTCAAACTTCAATTCACAAATTTATTTTCTTCAACTTCTCGTCAAACATGATGAATTTGTGACGAGAAAACTAACTAAAACAATACTTAAAAGTAAAACTGGTCATCTTTATGTGTTTTGAACTTGGGAAACAAAAGGGAAATGAAGAGAAAATAATGATAGAAAATTTAGAGGAAAGTTGGAAGAAATTATAGAGAAAATTGAACTTGTTTTTTAAAATTTCCCTTTTCTTTCTTTAAAAATTGTGGGAGTCTGCTGAGCGCTACGCTCGGTAGGCTCTGCTGAGCACGCTTCCAAACATATTGTCTAGATTTGAATAGTGCCGAAGAGTGTTTTAAGTATTTTAAATCTTCTTAAATTTGGACCGTACAAAATACTTTTGGACCAGTTGAGATATGCTCGGCGAGCAGGTCTGCCGACGGAACCAAACACTAGAAAGTTCTTCCTTGGCCATGTCTTTCCCCAAATCCACACACACTTTAAGTGGTTAAATTTAGGCCAAATAAACCCTAATTTTCCCTCACCACCACAATTAGCGGACCAGACAATCCAGTCCAGACCCAGATCCTCATTCGAAGAGCGACCGAAGCCCTCGACCACGTCTTCGGAACTTACCAGAGAATTACATTCTCCGGCGACCTAGTCTTCGCAAAACTGGTATTGCTTCAGAAAATCACACGAGATTTTCTCTCTGTAACAGCTGTAGATAATTTGAGGTGCTTCTTTCAGTAAATACTAAATAGCTTCAGATAGAGAAAAACATGAGTATCGTGCCGAAGGAGACGGTTGAGGTGATTGCGCAAAGCATTGGGATCAATAACCTGTCTCCAGATGTTGCACTTTCCCTTGCTCCTGATGTTGAATACCGTATGCGTGAAATAATGCAGGTAGTTTCGATTATATGTTTACTTCTAGCATCGTTTGCTATAGTTTGTTTTGATACATGATACTTTCAGTGTTCATTGTTCAACTTTAGAATCCCATTGACTTAATTGTCGAGATTTCGCGGTATGAGTTTCGCCGACAAGGGGGAGTTGTATAAAATCAATGCCTTGTAGTTCATGGCTTAGTCCCTAGTGGTTTGGGTGGACGAGGTTAAAGGTTTGAGTTGTGTGATTGACTTCCCCTTGAACTTTGCCCCCCTGCAGAGCGCTGCTGTGTTCTACTTGCTCTTGGTGGGGCAGTGGAAGTCATGGCTCTTTGGTTCCTTCTGGGTTTCTCCGTGGGTCTGGAGCTCTGTGGGTCTGGAGTCCCTACGGTCACTCGCATGGGAGTGGTGCTATACCTGGTCACTTCCTCCTCCACCTTCTTTTCTAAGAAAATAATGTGTGTGAATTGCAATGGAAACACTATACAAGTCATGGATAGCGGTGAAAGCGACTCTAACCATCTGAACGCAAAACTTCATAGAGGCCGGACATTGCACTATGCTTTTAAATTATAAATAAGGACTGACACTCTTTTGACTGAGAATCTTCTAGTGTAGTAAATTTTTTGATACATACTCACTTAATCAAGGTGTGCCTAAATCACATGTTTTTATTTGATTAGAATTACAAAGAGTTGTCTTCCACAGTATCAAAACCTCAATATTATCAAGCATAACTAGCAAAGAAATATTCTGGAGAGAGATACCAATGGGTGACTTATAAGGTCTAACAAAATGAAAATCACATTAGCAACGTAAAACTAATGTAAAGTTCGTATAGTAGATCTATTAAGGATCATCATCACCACCTCTTGAATTTTCCGGAGTCTTTTGAATGTCGCTAGAAACTTACTGACGTTTCTGGAAACATCTAGATTCTCTAAATGTTCTAGAAACTTCTAGACTTTGCTAGATTCTTTCGGAATACTTTGGATTAGTTTTAAGTTGCTATAGCTTATAAGAACCTTCATTAGTTTTAGGTTGCTGATGTGATTTTCTTTTTGTTGGATGTATTTGACTTTATTGTACGTGTGTCTTTGACTTTATGGGTGGGTCTACCCCAAAGAAATGGCCAGGAGTAGTAATGGCATGTTAAAGACTACGTGTGAGATGTGAGCTTTTGTGGATTTGGGCAGAGTAGGTGCAACTTATGGTGAACTTTCAAGGGTATGCGAATAGTTTGGGACTAATGGTACTTACCATGAAACTGCAGGAGGCAATCAAATGCATGCGTCATTCAAAGAGAACTATATTGACAACAGATGATGTTGATAGTGCCCTCAACTTGAGAAATGTTGAGGTAACTATCTATTTCAAGAAATTCAATTCTATAGTTTTATGTTTCACGTTACATGCAGGATTGTGGAGAGAGAGTGATATCTGAACTTAATTGGAATGCTAGTTCTTATTTCTTAACTAATCTCGTTAAGAAGAAGCAAACATTGTATGTTGCTTGGGTATGTTGAACTTATTAGTGTAAGCCAGATTTAAGAATGGATTTTTGTGTTAATGACCAGTTAGAAAAAAAAAAAATTCGATCAGACAAAAGCATCTTATGACCAGCGTTGCATAGGTAAAGCGGAACGATGAGACGACCCCCTTGCCGAAGTAAAGAAAATCTACCTTGCTCATCCAGTTTGGTTTGGCTTGGCTTATGTTCCATACGTTACCACTAAGAGTTTGATGTGTTACTGATATCCTTTTGGATATAAAGAATGTGCAGGCTAATGTACTCAGTAATTTGTAGTATGACAATTCGATTTTCTTTACTTGAACGAGTAATGCATTGAAGGAGATGTTTTTTTAAATACATTTGTAGATAGGGTTTTCCAGAAGCTCATTGAGGAAATAACATGGAATTTTTTGATCTTCTTCTGATGAGAAAAAGTCCATTCTATTAGGATCTCATCCCTGTCAACAAAGAAGCAGATGACACTCATTAAAGGGAAAATTGATTGGCAGAATGTCTAACCACGAGTGAGATGGATGATATTGTGGTGAAAGATTCCTTGTACCAATGAAGCTTCTTTCAACATTCGGATTTCGCGCATATTAGTAACTGAGGCTAAGGAGATTATTTTCTTTTTTGCCTACATTCATGATAGGGATCTTTCCAAAATGATGTTTTATTCACAGCACTTGGTCAATTGTTGCATAGGATTTTCTTAACCTTCTCTCTGACTCGTAGATTATTTTTCTTGGAAGTAGGAGCCATCGGCCCACTGTTGATAAATGATGAGAAAAGGGTAATTAGTTGTGCGGTTTTGGACTCATTATTCTTGAAAGTGATTAATTATAAAGTTAATTGCTGAAAGCCTGAAACATTGATTTTAGCACATGACTCTAGTATTTTTAACAGACTTCTCAGGTGGAAATTTTTTGTCGTTGTGTTATTTATTTTTCCCTTCTTATCTTCATAGTTTCTAATATAATTGTCTATATCATGTTTTCACCTTAGCCCCTTTATGGTTTTGCCTCTGGGGATCCTTTGCGGTTCAGAAGAGCGGTTGGACATAAGGATTTGTTTTACCTTGATGACAAGGATTTGGATTTTAAAGATGTAAGATTTACCTATCATACCAACTCTCCTCCACTTGATACTCCAATGTTCCTTTTCTTATTTGTTTGTCTGATTTTTTTTTTTATGTAGGTGATTGAAGCTCCTCTGCCAAAAGCTCCACTCGATACTTCAATCGTTTGTCATTGGCTAGCTATTGAAGGAGTACAACCTGTTATTCCAGAAAATGCTCCTGTTGAAGGTTCATAAATCTAAATTTAATTTTCTTTTCTTGAACAATTCTATTTTACAGTGGCTTGAATGCATATTAGAGGAGCTTTAAATTCATAATGATTGCTTGTAATTGTAGTTATTGCTGCTCCTCCTGATAGCAAAAAACCTGAGCAAAAAGATGATGGACTTCCTGTTGACATTAAATTACCGGTTAAGCATGTACTGTCTAGGGAGCTTCAGGTATATGATCTAACTTTTTTTTCTCCCTAAGGAACCCAATTTTGTTTGATCACAACTCGTCTACCTCTTAAATTATATTCTACAATCCTTCTTGCTGGTGCAGCTATACTTTGATAAAGTCACTGAGCTTGCTGTGAGCAGGTCGGACTCGGTTCTTTACAAGGAAGCCTTAGTGAGTTTGGCCACAGACTCTGGACTTCATCCTTTAGTTCCTTATTTCACATACTTTATTGCAGATGAGGTACTTTAAAGACTGACTATCTCAGATAAACAATATTTGAAACCTTGTAGAATTTGTCTTGCTGATTTCCCTGCTTTTATCACTTGAGTAATATCAGGTTTCTCGTGGTTTGAATGACTTCCATGTGCTGTTTTCTCTGATGCGTCTTGTGGGGAGTCTTCTCCAGAATCCTCACATACACATAGAACCTTATGTAAGTATGTTGCTTATCACTGAATTTTTTGGTTGGTTTACATATATGCAGGGGCCTACGGACAGTGTGGAATCTTATTTTCTAAAATGGACTGTTTTGCGATGGCCATTACTAGGGTCTACAGTAAATTGTACATGGGACACTCCAGTGTGGTAGTCGGTTTGACACTCCAGTGTGGTAGTCGGTTTGCCCCCCATTAGAGGAATAGTCTAAATTGCAGCTACCTAAGTTAAGTGCCATCAGCTGCAAATCATTTCACTTGCCCTGACTTGACATGTACTGAATTGAATGGGGATGTGCCGAATTCCTAATTCAGTTCCTAACTTTTTTTTTTCTTTTTGAACTGGGGAAAACTTGGGAAGGAATATGAGGGCTTAGCTTTATCAACTTGGAATCAGAATTTGAACCCAGGCGATGATATAGCTACCTTCTTTGAAGAATTATCTGCACTGTTGTTATTGACAACTGGTTTGTGAATCAGGCCTGACATGAAAAGATGAATTCAACATCTTGTAAGTTGAATAACTGAGTTTAGCTGGCATTAATTCATTCCTTTTAGCGGAGATGTCCGTCTCAATAGATGAAAGTATAAAAAACAATGGGTGAAATAAGGTATAGGAAATCGTTTCCGTGACCATCTTGGGACTGGTTGTTAGTCCTTCACTCGTGTAGCTCCAGTGCAAATTCTCAAGAAATGCTGAGAACATATAACCTCGTAGTTGCAGAGTCTTCCTGTTGTGGATTTAATGAGGTAGTATTTCCTTCCAGCTGCACCAGTTGATGCCATCAGTTGTTACCTGCCTTGTTGCAAAGCGATTGGGGAACCGATTTGCTGACAACCACTGGGAACTTAGAGACTTCACAGCAAAGCTAGTTGCTTCAATTTGCAAGAGGTGAGACCTATGTACATTTCATATTTTGCACATGAAAAACAACCAAAAGTACCTTGGATTTCGCATACAAGTACCTTACATTATTGTTTCCACTTGCACCAGAGCATGACCCTGGATTAGAAAAATACATGTTTTCCAGAAATCTTTGTCAGTCGATGAATTTTTTCAGTCACTTGATCAAGTTTTATGTTAAATAGTTGATTGACTCAGCATGTTAGCCACCTTCAAGATACCACTAATAGTAAATGATACACATGATTTAGTGAGCTAGGAGTCATTGGGGAAAAAAACCAAATTAACAAGGAAAATTTTCATACTTTTTATATAATTATGTGGTCTATATTTCAACCTTGGATTAATTGTTTATTGTACTTTTGCAGATTTGGGCATGTCTATAGTAATCTCCAGACACGTTTGACAAAAACATTGGTCCACACTTTTCTGGACCCAAAACGGGCATTGACTCAACACTATGGTGCCATACAGGGATTAGCGGCTCTAGGACCTAATGTGGTATTCCCAGCGTTCTTTCCCTTGTGACATCTTATTATGAATAATTAATAGTTGGAACTACATGCTTTTCATGTCGTATGAAGTAGTGAGGATCGATCAATTGGTATTCACTAATATCAGGCAAATCCACTCCTTGCTTGTTGAAAGTATGTTAGTAGAAAATAATTTTATGAAGTGACAAGAGTTAACGGGGTTTTAAATTTTCCTTGGTTAATCATGTAAAATTGTAAGGATGTTTAGCTAAAAGTTCCACTAGTTTGTACCAAACGCAGAATCAAAGAAATAGAGAGGGATTCTAAAACTCTGTCAACTCTTATGCTCTCTCTCTCCAGTTTGTGGATTGGAATTTTGGTCTCATTTTCATTTTTTATTCCATGGTCTTGGGGAACTGCCACGTGGTGCCCCAAGACCATGGAATGTTTGGTCCATTGAACTTGTGGTTCAACACTTTTTTGTACGTACTTTTAGTTGACATCGAAGTAGTTAGTGATGTTCCTCAACTTTGGGTAGGTCCGCCTTCTTTTGCTGCCAAATCTTGAGACGTATATGAAACTTCTTGAACCAGAGATGCTTCTTGAAAGGCAAAAAAATGAGATGAAGAGGTATGAAGCTTGGCGTGTCCATGGGGCTCTGCTGGTGAGTGTAATTTGTGGTATTGATTCTTCATTCTTGTATATGTTTTGCCATGATCATTCTGGTAGATGGGTAATTGTTCTAACAATACAAGACTTTCAGCATGCTGCAGGTCAATGTGTATATGATCGGCTCAAGTTATTTCCCAATTTACCGTCGCCACCTCCAAATGTTGTCTGGAGAACCAACACGAGAGTTATTACTGCAAACCCACGTAAGAGTTTCATGAATGCTGCTTGTTTGCTTAAATATGTTAAATCACTTCCTAGTTCCTACTCACATATACACATTGGATTTCCTACTCGCATGTACACATTGGATGTCAATTGCAATTTCTAGACGAGAAGTAAGTCAATCAAACGATAATGAGCCAAAATTCAGATGAAATAAATATGCAACTTGGGGGTTTGACCACACTAGTTGAGCTACTCTGGCAGTTAAGTCAATTCATTGGTTGGATCCATCATTGTTTCTCCTTAATGGCATTATTTCTAAAGTCTTATTACTAGGCTTCCTGGGAAAAGGATGCACCTCTAACCTAGCAATAGATAGAAGAAAGTTACGATTGTTCAGCATTTGTGCTTGTTAGAAGATTTTCAGATCTGATCTAGATACCTTGTTTAAAATCCCATGAAGATAAACGAAAAGCTATGGAGCACTTTGAGCAGCAGCCTCCCCACAAGAAAGTAGCGACTGATGGCCCAATAAATATACCAGGAAACAATTCTTTGCCACCAGAAATACAAGGCGCTCCAGCAGCTTTAGGCAATTC
This sequence comes from Gaultheria prostrata, assembly GCA_036023075.1. Classification (NCBI taxonomy): domain Eukaryota; kingdom Viridiplantae; phylum Streptophyta; class Magnoliopsida; order Ericales; family Ericaceae; genus Gaultheria; species Gaultheria prostrata. The sequence goes on from JAXBDA010000920.1 coordinate 48,190, forward strand.
TGATGCAGGTGCGTCACCATTTTCTAGACGGATGTCTGGGGAGGGCATTTCAGGTAGTAGAAGTCAAGTTGGCAGGGGGGATAATAATCAAGCTTTGAACACATTGGCTGTGCTCAATCAGGCTTGGAAAGATGATCTAGACTCAGGGCGTCTTCTTGTCTCGTTGTTTGAACTGTTTGGTGAAAGTATTTTCAACTTTATTCCAACTCCCGAGATGTCTTCATTCTTGTAACGAAATTTGGAGGAGGATTAGACTTGTATAATTATAGGTTGTTTTGTGACTAAGAGAAGAATTCGGATTTCTAAAGGCGAGCAAGTTCTCTATTTCCTCCCAGTTTATGATTTCTCTGCAAGGTAGGTTGATTATAGATTGCAATAGAGGTGGCAATTTCTAACCCAATCGATGAACCTGCCCAAACTTGCCCACTAATAACCAAACCCAACTTGCCCATATTGTAATGTGTGTCATACATGGGTCAACCTAAATTAACCCATTTACACATGGATTCAAAATGGGTTTGGACCCAACTCCCAACCTCACTCTGTATGAGTGTACGTTCAACTGAATAGTGTTCATATCTTGTTTGTCTACGTACGTTTGTTTTCTTGGAAACAGGTGATTACAACCAAATTGGGTAAAACTTACGTATACTTTTTCTGTGACGATTTTCTGTCACTCCACTTTCTCCGGGTCCTCTCTCTCTCTCTCTCTCTCTCTCTCCACATATGTATACTTTTACAGAGGCGAAATTTCTGAGTTGAAATGCTAAAAACATTCGAAATTGACTTGAATGTTGTCTCTCTTTATCCGAATTTGAAATTCAATTTGGTAATTGAGCTGAATTAGATAGGATTTAGAATTATTCATGCATCAATAAGCAGAGATTTGTTGGATTGAGCTGCTCTGCGTGTGTGTTATCTGTCTCTACAGGTATTTCTACAGCCCAAATATTCAGATTTTAGGAGAATGAGTTGAGCACGAAAAGAAAGTTTGAATTTCTTAAGCTTCTCTCCGCTCGTAATTGCAAATTTGTTCGTGAAATTAGTTTGGGAATTGGTGGCTTTGACTATATATATATATGTATTTTTTCTTACAAGGAAAACGCCTCAGGCGCTACATATCACCACCAAGAGCCTTTGGTTGGGTAATATAGACCTCAACTTTCGGGTAATCTATGTGGGATGGGTAGGTAAACACTGAGGATATCATCTGGCTCACAAGAATACTTGAAAAGGGTATAGAAAGTTTCATGCAGGGAACAACGATCTCACAAAACGGAGATAGACAAAAACAAGAGATAAACAAGAACACGAAAAGAAACAAGAAAAAACCTAAACGAAAATCACCGGCTTTGAAAGCTGCTATCGTCGTCGTCGCCGTCGAATTGGGTGTCTTGTTATCTGGTGCGAAGAGCCGAACTAACTCTAGATCCATAACTTTCCCATTCGATCCCTGCGAAGAAGAGGTGGAGCGGATCTAAGTCAGAGACGGAAGAAACACGGTAGAAGATAGTGGTGGCTCCAGAAATTTTGTATAGGGTGCTCAACATTTATCTTAACTCTAGTACTAACTAGTATATACATACAAATTATTCATACATTAGTGTGAATAATGAGGCCAAATGATATGAAAAAATACATAAGATGTCACAATTTTTCTTGGTGAATTCTATGTTATTGGGTAAAATAAAATTAAATTGGGGGATAAATACACTAATATATATTTATTGTAGAAATTTTTGTGCCGAATAGGTTCGCACGGATATATATTTTTATATAGAGAGTTGATTGTTGCTCAGAGAGAAGTCATAAGACGATATCAATACAATATATATATATATATATATATATATATATAGGATCAACTTCCAATAAGGGCCCCTTATTGAATTTTATCATAAGAACCTAGCCAATTTTCGTGTTTCCAGACCTAATTTCGACGATCCAAACAGCTCAATGTTTTTAAAACGTGTTTTTAAAGGGCCCAACGAGAAATCATAATAATAAAAAAATACCCGGAAGGGCTTGATCCGATCAGTTTTCAATAAAAATGATACGCAGGGCCCTTAAAAACACCTTTCAAAAACATTAAGCAGTTAGGATCGTCAAAATTTGATCCGGAAGTGGGAGGTCCTTATGGTAAAGTTCAATAAGGGACCTTTATCCTTATTGAACTATACCATAAGGACCTAGCCAATTTTCGTGTTTCCGGATCAAATTTTAACGATCAAAACTGCTCAATATTTTTAAAACATGTTTTTAAGGGACCCCGCAAGAAATCATAAAAAAATATGCGGAAGGGCTTGATCCAACAGTTTTCAATAAAAAACGCTATTGAACCCGTAGCACCTTTTTTTTTTTTTTCGGGAATAGTATTCATGACGTGCTACGGATTCAACCCGTGACACCCTCTTTTTTTTTTTTTTTTTTTGTTGTTGGCGTGCCTTAGATTCAAACTGTGGCACCTTTTTTTCTTTTTTTTTTCTCCGGAAATCTAGAACTAAGAAAATACGGTGTTTCATTTGAATGACGTAGTATTCATGACGTGCCACGGGTTCAACCTGTGGCACCATCCCTTTTTTTTTTCCGGAATAGTTTTAATGACGTGCCATGGGTTCAACCCGTGGAACCCTCTTTCTTTCTTTTTTTCGGAATAGAATTAATGACGTGCCACAGGTTCAACCTAGGGCACCACTTTTTTTTTTTTTTTTTGGCGTGCCTTTGGTTCAACCAGTGGCACCTATTTTTTTTCCCGGAAATGTAGAACTAAGAAAATACGGTGTTTCATTGGAACGGCGTAGTATTCATGACGTGCCACGGATTCAACCTTTGGCAACCTCTTTTTTTTTTTTTTTCCAGAATAGAAGTCTTGACGTGCCACGGGTTGACCCGTGGCACCCTCTTTTTTTCTTTTCCCGGAATAAAATTCATGACGTGCCACGGGTTCAACTTGTGGCACCCTTTTTTTTTTTGTTGGCGTGCCTTAGGTTTAACTTGTGGCACCTTTTTTTTTTTCCTCGGAAATCTAAGAACTAAGAAAATACGGTGTTTCATTGGAACGACGTAGTATTCATGAAGTGCAACGGGTTCAACCTGTGGCACCCTCTCTTTTTTTTTTCCCGGAATAGAATTCATGACGTGCCACGGGTTGCCTCTTTTTTTTTTTTTTTCCGGAATAGAATTCATGACGTGCCACGGGTTCAATCCGTGACACCCTCTTTTTTATTTCCGGAAGAGTATTCAAGAAGTGCCACGGATTAACCCCGTGACACCTTCCTTTTTTTTTTTAAATTCATGACGTGGCATGGGTTCAACCTAGGGCACCCTTTTTTTTTTTTTCTCTTGGCGTGCCTTAGGTTCAACCTGTGGAATCTTTTTTTTCTTTTCTTTCTGGAAGCCTAAGAACTAAGAAAATACGGTGTTTCATGGGAACGACGTAGTATTCATGACGTGGTTCAACCTAGCTAGGGCACCCTGTTTTTTGGTTGGTGTGCCTTAGGTTCAACCAGTGGCACCTTTCTTTTTTTTCCCGGAAATCTAGAACTAAGAAAATACAGTGTTTTATTGGAACGACGTAGTATTCATGACACGCCACGGCTTCAACCAGTGGCACCCTCTTTTTTTTTTTGCTTTTTCGGAATAGAATTCATGACGTGCCACGAGTTGAACCCGTGGCACCATCTTTTTTTTTTTTTTTTTTTCTGGAATAGCATTCATGACGTGCCATGGGTTCAACCCATGGCACCCTCTTTTTTTTTTTTTCTGGAATAGAATTGATGACGTGCCACGGGTTCAACCTAGGGCACCTTTTTTTTTTTTTTTTCGTTGACGTGCCTTAGGTTCAACCTGTGGCACTTTTTTTTCCCCCGGAAATCAAGAACTAAGAAAATACGGTGTTTCATTGGAATGACGTAGTATTCATAACGTGCCAAGGGTTCAACCTGTGGCACCCTCTTTTTTTTTCTAGAATAAAATTAATGACGTGCCACAGGTTGAACCGATGGCACCCTCTTCTTTTTTTTCCGGAATTGTATTCATTTCGTGAACCCGTGGAACCCTCTCTTTTTTTCGGGAAAAGTATTCATGACGTGACCCTCTTTTTATTTTTTTTCCGGAATAGAGTTCATGACGTGCCACAGATTCAACCTAGGACACCTTTTTTTTTTTTTTTTTCTTGTGTGTTAGGTTCAACCTGTGGCCCCTTTTTTTTTTTCCCCGGTAATCTACAACTAAGAAAATACGGTGTTTCATTGAAAAGACTTAGTATTCATGACATGCCATAGGTTCAACCTGTGGCACCCTCCTTTTTTTTTCCGGAGTAGAATTCATGACGTGCAACGGGTTCAACCCGTGGCACCCTCTTTTTTTTTTCCCGGAATAGTATTTATGACGTGACACTGGTTCAACCCGTGGCACCCTCTTTTTTTTTTCCCTGGAAATCTAAAACTAAGAAAATACGGTGTTTCATTGGAACGACGTAGTATTCATGACGTGCCACGGGTTCAACCTGTGGCACACTCTTTTTTTTTTTTTTCCGGAATAGAATTCATGATGTGCCACGGGTTGAACACGTGGCACCCTCTTTTTTTTTTTTTTTTACCGAATAAAATTCATGACATGCCACGGTTTCAACCTGTGGCACCCTTTTTTTTTTGTTGGCGTGCCTTAGGTTTAACTTGTAGCACCTTTTTTTTTGCCGGAAATCTAAGAACTAAGAAAATACAGTGTTTCATGGGAACGACGTAGTATTCGTGACGTGCCACGGGTTCAACCTTGGCACCATTTTTTTTTTTCCGGAATAGAATTTATGACGTGCCACGGGTTTAACCCGTGACACCTTTTTTTTTTTCGGAAGAAAATTCGTAACATGCCACGGGTTCGACCAGTGACACCCTTTTTTTTTTTTGGTTGGCGTGCCTTAGGTGGAACTTGTGGCACCTTTTTTTTTTTGCCGGAAATCTACGAACTAAGAAAATACGTTGTTTCACTGGAACGACGTAGTATTCATGACGTACCACGGGATCAACCTGTTGCACCATCTTTTTTTTTTCCCGGAATAGAATTAATGACGTGCCACGGGGTCAACCTGTGGCAGTCTTCTCTTTTTTTTTCGGGAATAGTATTCATGACGTGCCACGGGTTCAACCCGTGGCACCCTCTTTTTTTTTTTTTTTTTGTTGGCGTGCTTTAGGTTCAACCGGTGGAACATTTTTTTTTTCCCGGAAATCTAGAACTAAGAAAAACGGTGTTTCATTGGAACGACGTAGTATTCATGACATGTCACGGGTTCAACCTGTGGCACCCTCTTTTTTTTTTTTGTTTTTCCGGAATAGAATTCATGACGTGCCACAGGTTGAACCCGTGGCACCCTGTTTTTTTTTTTTTCCGGAATAGTATTCATGACGTGCCACGGGTTCAACCTTGGGCAACCTTTTTTGTTGTTGTTGTTGGCGGCCTTAGGTTCAACCAGTGGCACCTTTTTTATTTTTCCTGGAAATCTAGAACTAAGAAAATACTGTGTTTCATTGGAACGACGTAGTATTCATGACGTGCCACGGGTTCAACCTGTGGCACCCTCTTTTTTTTTTTCCGGAATAGAATTTATGAGGATAAGAACTTTGATGTATCATGCCATCATTAAGAAACAAAGCTAAAAAATTGTTGATGAACTCACCCCCATTATCAGATCTAACAAATTAAATTGAAGTGTTAAACTGAGTACACACAAAAGCCTTAAGCTAACCAAGTTTAATTTTGACTTGAGATTTGTAGTGTAAGGGAAACAACCAACCGTATCTAGTACAATCATCAATGAGTAACAAGTAGTATTTAAACCCTTGAAAAGATGGAATAAGACTAGGTCCCTATACATCTGGATGAGCTAGCTGAAAGCGAAATGAAGCATGAGAGACAGACAAAGTAAATTGAAGCTTGTGACTCTTAAGCTACAATACAGCTAATGCACTGCACTTGTGTAGATTTATTAACAGAAAGACCAAGCTTTGTGATGAGAGGATAAAACAATGCTGAGCTAGGATGTCCTAATCTTTGGTGCCACAATAAGGCAGATGAATCAGTACACAAATTAGCTTGAAGAGGTTGTCCCTTAGATGAGTTCAGAAGTGGATAAAGGCCCAAATGGCAAGGTCCCTTGTAGAGGATTTGATTGGTTGCTTTGTCCTGAATGATAAAGCCATGAGAATTGAAAATAACAGAACAATTATTGTCTTTTGAAAATTGATACATAGACAGCAGATTGTGAGAAATATGTGGTGCATGAAGTAGATTAGTGAAACAAAATTGAGCATAGGGTGTAGGCAAAAGCCCTTTACCTGAGCGTGCAATTGGAATTGTTGCTCCATTGCCTATCGACAGTCCTTGAGAACCAGTGTAGGGCTGATGTAAAGACAGATTTGACAAATCATTTGTCATATGAGTTGTTACCCCACTATCAAAAATCCATTGTTGAGATGATGAAGGAACTGCACCAATTTGAAAGGACTGTGCTTGATGATTCTGTTGTTGTGCAGGATTACCCAAAAGAGAACTGGATGTACCAACTTGCGGACAAGTCTGTGGCATGCAAGTCACAGGTGTAGATGCAGAGTACTGAGGAAAACCAGGTGGTGATGGATAACATGGATGAAATCCTGACTGTGGAAAACCAGATGTAGGTATGGGAGTAAAATCAGTCAGACCAGATGGTGAGCCATGCACAAATTTTGTAGGAAAAACTGTGAATCCATGTTGAAGCCCTACAACAAAGTTAGCTTGAGGTGGATAGTTCATAGATCCTTGTGTAGCATACCCTTGCTGTCTTCTACCCTGTGAATTATAAACCTGTGGTGATCTCCATTGTCCACGAACGAAAGTCTGTGATGATCCTGTCCCTAATGCATACTGTGTTGGTGGTGGTGGAAAAGACAGATTCTGTCTATGATGACAGTAGTAGGCTGTGTGATTAGTCTTCCCACAGATTTGACACCCAACATTAGAACCATTCCTTCTTCCATTGTTATCATAAGGTCTATTTATGGTAAAAGACCTGTGGTCATGTGGAGGATAAGGAAGAAAGTGGGAAGGTTGTGACTGTGGAGCATGTGAAGGCTTGAAAAAAGTAGTAGATTCAGCATTCAGCGTATGTAAAACAAGATCATCATCACTAACAGGGAACCCTGCTGCAGCAAGCCTATTGGCATAATCCTTAATTTGATCAATGTATGACTCTATAGTCCCAGTCTTGCCGATATTATAGAGGCGTCTCTTGAATTCATGAACATGTGTGCGAGTTAGCGAATTAAACCTAGACTCAAGAGATTGCCACACCTGATAGGCGTGGTCAAACCCTAAAACTAAGGGTAGGGTTGTAGCAGAGAGAGTTGCAGTCAAGCAAGACAACAATTGACTATCAATCAAGCACCATTTCGCATATTCAGGATTAACAATGAGATTATTACTAGTATCTGTAATACATGGTGCAGGTGCCTTAATCGATCCATCAAGGTAACCAAAGAAACCATTTGCACGCATAGCATTATGAATCTGTGTTTTCCAGAGAAGATAATTCGTAGAATCAAGCTTGATTGGTACCATAGATTGGAAGTTTGAAACGAGAAATGCTAGGGCAGGAGGAATAGCCATTGAAGTAGAGCTTGTCCCGCTTTCTGCCATGGCGAAGACGAAGAAGAAATTGTTCTGATGAAGAAACCAAAATTCTACTTCAGTGTGACTTGCGTCAAAAAAGCTCTGATACCATATGGAATTTCATAGATCCAACTACTTTCTACTGAATTAATCAAAGATAATCAAGAACACAAAAGAGACAACAAAAGTTTAAAGAGAGAAACTGAAAATGTTCTCCTGTGGACAGCACCATTGAACAGAAGTGCACACCACTCTACACTAATACTCTAACACACTGCAACCTGCAGTGAGAAGGTTTTTTTTTTGGTGAAAGAGAGAATTCCATAGAGAAAAAGAAGGGTACGCAGAAAAAGAATGAAGTAATGAACGAAAAGCTTGTAAATAGTTACTCGGCAGATCAACCCAGGCATGCCGAGGCACTGTAGCCGAAGTTACTTCTCTGAGGCCTCAGGTGAGCATGGGAACGTTTCTGACTTTGCCTAGCATAAATAGCGAAAATGAGGTTCTACAGACTGCTGTTGATGCCTCAGCTCTTAGGAAAACATCCTTACGTCATCTTAGTAGAAAAACATTCTTACGTCACTCAACTCTGTCATCTTAGCATACACAAGCTTGAGTTGAGGAAAATGGTCCCTTTTATAGTAATTTTTTAAGGGATCACAATACTACTCTTCAAAGCATATACACTACACTTCTTTTTGAACAAAAATGCTTAGACCACAGCAAATGAACGTTCACTCACTCACATAAGGGTTGGGATTCACAAACACCGCACCGGGAGTGTGTCTGCGGCCCCAACAATTATGTGACTGTGTGCGCATAATTGTGTGTGTAACATGGGTGTGGTTGTAGAATGATATCTTTTTAAACTTCAACTACTTTTTAGATTCCAAATTTCTAATTCATTTTTACCTCCACCTTTTGTATTTGAATTTGAATATGGAGATGAAGGGAAAAATAAGGAAATTGTTGAGTTTTTTTTTTCCTTGGCTAATCAAAATGGACAAGGATTTTGTAGCATCAAAAAAGGGAATTGTGGACCAAACTTTTGAAACGGAGAGAGTACAATAGAGTTTGTTTTTTTGGCCATATTAGGTCCTCAAAAGGAGAAAAGAATTTCGGATGAGTACTTGGTCCCAGGAAGAACTTTCGCAAATTGACTTTAATTTCTCCCTAGCTCTGTGGGGCACAAGGTAAATCTATAGTATATGGTTATAAATATTCCTGGAACAGTCATCATCTTAGGAAAACCTTTGAACGAATATCTATCCTTAATTATCACACTAAGTCTCATAAAGATAGTGCCACCTTTGTATGTTTCGGTAAAGTAAATATTTCCTTTTTCACAATTTAAAAGGATAAACAGAGATAACTCTTCCTATTGTACCGATTTCATATTTGGTTCTTTTGGGATTAATGAAATTTTTCTTTACTGTTCAAAAAAACTTAAGCAGAGATAACATGTGACAAATCTCAAAATCGGCTGAATTCAAGGTCAAATATTACACAACACAAGTCTACTCTTATACCACGAAGAAACTTTAGATCTCACCCAAAAAACTTACTCCCTCCGTCTCAATTTGTTCGTCCGTTTTTTTGAAACTCCAACTTATTGCGGCTCGGTTACAACTAAAAATATCTTTTTCCCCGTTGGTATGAAGTGAGTACGTGTTGGTTAATTGTGTCAATTTGTTTTAAATTATTTATTCGTCTAGACGTAAGGAATCTATCTATTGTGAATTACTTTAGTCGTATAGTAAACTATTTTAAGCTTTGGATAACAATTTTACATTCTTTGTTTCTTTCGTCTAGTTGGATAAATAATTCGAAGAAATTTAACGCAAAACTAAAAAGTAACAACAATTCATATAAGACAAAAATAGAATATATTTCACACATTTAACAAGGTAGTTATCATACAGCAGAACTTATTTATAAGCTTCATAAAGTAACGAGACCCCGGCCTTATTGTCATTCATTACTTCATTACACTTTTTCAACCTCACACAGAGTGCAATGCTTCAGACCCGTATTCGTTCTCATAAAAACATTCATAAAGTAAGGTGTAAAGATCAAATTCGTTTTATTTATGATATATTTCTCATCAATATTGAATCTGAGCCATACGATTTACTACTAAGTAATTTTATGAGAATAAATTACGGGTCTATAGAAATTCATAAAGTTGGTGTTGTTGATGCTGGAGCTGGTGTTGATGTTGGTGTTACCGTGTCGGTGCTGGTGTTGGTGTTGTTGCAGCAGGTGTTGGTGGCTGTGTTGGTGTTGGTGTTGGTGATGGTTTTACTGCCTTCGTCGTCGGTGTTGTTACCGCCTTTTTTGTTGGTGTTGTTGCTGCCATTGCCGACGGGCTTTTTGTGGGGTTCGGGCTTTTTGTGTGGGTCGCATCCAACCAGCGCTGGATTTTCATCCCTAGTTGGATTGGTTTTCTTTTCCACCTGTTGCGGCCCCGACATTCTCTCTAGCTCACACACACACCCCTAAAAGCAGAACTACTCTTTGATTTTGCTTGCTTTGATACTAGGAGTAGCCCAACTCCCATGGCTATATATAGACACGAGAGTAGATCAGATTACAAGAGAAGAACCTTATTCGTATGATTTTTTTACATAGTACTTGGGAAAAGAAGAACCGTGCTATCCGTTCATCCATTTCAAAATCAAATTCCGAGCGGGCCCACTTGAAAATCAACTGAGTCGGTCGTCCCTAAGTGCTCGATCCAAAATCACCCAATTTCGTTCAAAAATATATATTCAAAATCTACTCGACGACATCTATCAAATAAGGCCAATATTGAATATGTAATTATGTATAGAAAAAAATAATTTTTTGGTTATAGGCTCTTTTTCGCTAACTTTGAACTCATGAATTTAGCTTGATTTTAGCTCATAAATATTACAAATACTAATAATCATAGATTCATAGAAATGCTACTGCCAATGAAATCATAGATAGGGTTTTTTATTTTTCCAGTGAATTTTAAACCTAACAATATTTATTAGCTTAAATAAATTAAATTCACGAGCTCAAAGTTATGAAGAAAAAAAAAGCCTATACCCAAAAGGTTACTTTTTTTTCCATACATAATTATATATTCAATATTGGTCTTGTTTGATAGATGTCGTCGAGTACGTAGTTTTTAAATATATATTTTGTTCAACATTGGATATGAAGAATAAAAGTTATAAACATTTTACTCCCTCCGTCCCAAAATGGATGTCCAAAACTACTCTTCACACTCCTCAAAAATCCATCTATACAACGCAATCTACAATACTTTTTTTCGATTTTAAAAACTTTGTTTAGTAAAACTAAGCAATATCTATAAAATTAATAAGATCCATATTGCATACATGATTCATTATAGCTTAATAATTTTTTGAGAGACGTGAATGGTATTTTGGGACATTCATTTTGGGACGGAGGGAGTAATTTGTAAAAAATAAAAAGTGAGAGAAAAGTGGGGTGCGAGGGGGAGAGAGAGAGGTGTAAGAATGAGTGTAACTTAGAGGGTGTAAGCATAGCACGATTCAACTAAAAAACGTGATTATATACGAATAAGGATAACTGATTCAATGAAAAAATGTGAGAGTTTCTCACATAAATTACTCATTTCATTAGAATTGTAGTGTAATATTTTGTCGAAAAAGAGGATTTTGATAATATTTCTTTACTATTCACCCGTACTATTCTGATGCGATAAAGTTCTCCCATCAAACCAAAAATAACAACAGCTATTGAAAAAAATTATTACTGAGCTCATCAATCTTTTACATAATGTTACATAAAAAAAAGACATTGATATTAGCACTTCCCATTTTGATGTTGTCACTCCTCATCATGCTTTGTCAATTTCGGTGCAAGTACCCGATCATTAGGAATCCAACATATAATTGAAGAATTTTATCTCCAATATATACTTTTCCTTAATTGGATGGTGAACGGTGAACCCAATATATGAAGCAAGGGAAATACATTTCTTGTCAAAAGAACTGTGAAAAATGTAAATTGGAGACTAATGCTGATGAATGATTACAAACAACTACATGCAAGGTTGACCATGGTATATTTGAACGAGGTATAATGTTCGGGGATTAGTACGTAATGAGGGGGAATTAAGATTATGATTGGTAAGGAAGTGGGATTGTGCATGAGGATATAAAATTTTTCTCTATGTTTGTTTTGCGGAGGTTTAAAGCATGAGATTGTTAATAACATGTTTGTTTTGTCTAGAAAAGATTGGATTAAAATTATTGAATTGCATTTTTACCCTTAAATGGAAGCATGAGAGGAAATTGGGAGACCAGTCGCATTCTCCAAACCTTGTACTATCAAACACGCCCTCCTCATGGATGGCCAATTCCTCTATTTGGAAGGATTAACAATCCCATGAAATTGGGACTCCAATCCCATTCCCCAAACCTTGTTCTGTCAAACATGTCCTCCACTATTCTCATCACATAAAAAACAAAACTTGGTACATGATAAAAGCATTTAATGCTCTCCCATAAATATCTTTGTATTCAATGTCAAAGGAGTCGTGTTGCCAGTAGTAATGGGATGCTACGTGACTCGCATTGGCACATATTTATTTCATTTGCTGGCCTCATCGACCTGTTTTCTTTTTTTTGTTTTTAGCGGCGACTTCATTGGCTTGTTGATTGCAACAGATGTACTACTATCTATGACAAATTAGAATTGTTCACACTAAGGCCCCTTTCAGTTACACACGGAAAGTTATGGAGAAGAGATGAGAAATGATGGAAAATCAACTTTTATGTAGGAGTAATTTTCTTTGTGTTCACGTACAAAGAAAGTTGTGGGATTCACGGATTCAACTTTTCTACGGAAAAATACTTTTCGCGAACACATCCGGATAAAAGGAAGAGATTTTAGTTTTCTTGCAAATTTCTTTGTCAATAAACACTCACTGAAAACTAAATTTCATTTTCCTTTAATTCAGCTCACTTCACTTCACTTCACTTTTCTTGGAAATACATTCTTCACAAACATTCCCGACAACTGAATGAAATATCATGTTTCTCGTAGCTTCTTTGTTTTTAAACTGTAAACAAAAGTAATGTTATTTATCTTACTGGGTCTTTTTATGAGCCTTTAAGATTTTTTTTTTGGATGTGAAACTTTTGGGTCTTTTTAAACTTTTTGAGTAAAAAGTTCAAAAAATTAAGAAAGTCGACGAAGTTGATCAATTTTAGGATCCAACAAAGTTGTCCACCTTTACTATTAGTTGAAGCATTTACTTCGACGTGAGAGGAGGGCCCTTAGTTAAGTTCACCTAACAGCTCGTTGTCTTTTTCTGTTAATATACTAAGTAATAGGAGAAGTAACTTTACGAACATTCTTATCAGGCTCTCTGTATTTGTTGTACCAAATTTAACCTCAAAAACGTATTTTATACTTTAACAAGTTACTTTGTAAAAACTCAGAAAATCAGCCTCTGTATTCCAATTTTACTGTATTAAATTATTCTTTCTTTCTACTTTTACTTTTCTATTTCAATATCTTTCTAAATTTTTTATTCTTTTATTTTACTACTTTACAAACAAAAAAATGTAATACTCAACAAATTTTAATACTTTACAAAAAAATTTAGTCGGGAAGAACTCAAACATCAAAACTCCCAATGATTTTTTTGTTAGGTTTTCACAGTGATTGAAGTTTGTTTTGAATAGCCTTTCCAAAAAGGGTTAATTTCACTAACCTCCCCTGAGGTTTGCATAAATGCAACTGGCCTTCCATCTGCTTTCTGATAGTACAGTGGAATATATCAGAAGGCAGAGGGGAGGCCAGTGGCATTTATGCAAACCTCAGGTTAGGTTAGTGAAATTAATTAACCCTTTAAAAAATCATCGTACTCAAATTATCATAGGCCCTATTCGAATAACTCTGTAGAAGTCCTTTTATGAGAATAAAAATCTAAAAAAGTAAAATTAAAATAGGCCATGCAAAGTCATATGTGTAGCCAAAATTTAACTTTCGCAAATTGAATCTTTAATTTGTCCTTGCTCTGTGGGGCACAATTTCAAGGTCTTTGCTTGGAGGTAAAGCTAGCTATAGACTATAGTATGGTTATAAATATTCCTGGAACAGTCATCATCTTAGGAAAACCTTTGAACGAATATATATCCTTAATTATCACACTAAGTCTCATAATGATATTGCCGCTTTTGTATATTTCGGTAAAGTAAAATTAATATTTCCTTTTTCACAATTAAAAGGATAAACGGAAATAACTCTTCCTATGGTACCAATTTCATATTTGGTTCTTTTGGGATTAATGAAATTTTTCTTTGTTGTTCAAAAAAATTTAAACAGAGATAACATGTGACAAATCTCAAAATCAGCTAAATTCAAGGTCAAATAATACACAACACAAGTCTACTCTTATACCACGAAGAAACTTTAGATCTCACCCAAAAAATTGACTCCCTCTGTCCCAATTTGTGAAACTCCAACGTATTGCGGCTGGGTTACAACTAAAAATACCTTTTTCCCGTTGTAGTATGAAGTGAGTACGTGTTGGTATTGTGTCAATGATGTAGAGTCGGTCGCGTCCACATTTCTTGACCGTTTGGACCATTCACGGCCCAAAAGGCATAATAAATAAGTTACACGGGCCAACGTTGGGGAAAAGGCTCCGAGTCCGCGTTTTTAAGGGAAACGGGCTTCTGCACATTTCACATAGTCATTCCGGCAATGATTAAGGATGGATTTCGGCCGTTCAATGTCGGCCTTCAAAATGGGAATTTTGACGGTTTAAGAAATAATAGTTTGGTAATAACTTTTAGTAGGAAATTCCGTTTTTATTGCCGTTTATTTTGGCAACCTTTTATTTCTTTCTAGTTTTTAGTTCTGCCAATTATTTTCGAATTTCCATTTTTGGTAATTTTGGTAATTTCTTTAATTTCGGCTTGATTAGCAAGTCAAATGTTTTTGTTATTCGTTTCCTAGTTGGTTTAGGGTTGCTTTGACACATAAGTATCATTCTAAGCCTAATGGCAGGATTTGGTTGTTTATGAATTAAGAAAATCGAGTTTTTACTCATTATTTTGTTCAAAGAGGGAGTACCTCTGGCTCAAACACTATTCATATTTCTACTTGCAAATAATTTCGTAAAAGGATGCATTAGTCAATTTGTTTTAAATTATTTATTCATCTAGATGTAAGGAATCTATCTATTTTGAATTACTAGTCGTTATATAGTAAACTATTTCAAGCTTTGGATAACAATTTACGTTCTTTGTTTCTTTCGTCTAGGTGGATAAATAATTCGAAGATATTTAACGCAAAACTAAAAGGTAACAACAATTCATATAAGACAAAAATAGAATATATTTCACACATTTAACAAGGTAGTAATCATACAACAGAACTTATTCATAGGCTTCATAAAGTAATTACGAACCCCCGGCCTTATTTTCATTCATTAGTTCATTACACTTTTTCATCCACACACACAGTGCAATGCTACAGACCCGTATTCGTTCTCATAAAAACATTCATAAAGTAAGACATTCATAAAGTAGGGTGTAAAGATGATCAGATTCGTCTTATTAATTATATAAATTTCATATCAATATTGAATCTGATCCATACGATTTACTACTAAGTAATTTTATGAGAATAAATTACGGGTCTATCGAAATTCATGAAGCTGGTATTATTGGTGTTGGTGTTGGTGTTGCTGGTGGTGTTGGTTTTGTTGGTGTTGGTGTGATGGTGCTGGTGTTGGTGTTGTCTTTGCAGGTGTTGGTGGCTGTGTTGGTGTTGGTGTTGGTGTTGGTGATGGTGTTACTGCCTTCGTCTTCGATGTCGTTGACGGGCTTTTTGTGTGGGTCGCATCCAACCAGCGCTGGATTTTCATCCATAGTTGAATTGGTTTTCTTTTCCACGTGTTGCTGCCCCGACATTCTCTATATAGCTCACACACACACACACCCTAAAAGCAGAACTACTCTTTGCTTTTGCTTGCTTTGATACTCGGAGCAGCCCAACTCCCATGGCTATATATAGACACGAGAGTAGACAAGATTACAAGCGAAGAACCTTAGTACTATGATTTGAAATATAGTACTTGGGAAAAGAAATGGGGCATCAGGGTGTTCCCCTAATGGTGACTTATTGGTTTTTTAACTTTTCACGACTTTTTATGTGATCGATATATTGTGAGAAAATAACATATTTTAAAAATTGAAATATGCTATCTTTTTAGTTAGTGAAATGGGGTCTTAATTTCCTGCCTTGGGCCCAACACAGGTCAGCTTGATAAGTGAATCATGTTGAGTGTAATACTATTACTTAGTCTGACAAAGTGGTTGAGAGCAAGTTGGTTTTACACCAACCCATTCGGACTGAATGAAAGATCACGGGTTTTATTCGCGATTTTTATAATTTAATCGCGATTTTAAAACTGTAGTGGATCGGACATTATTAAAAGTCTATAAAATTCAATCACGGTTTTTATCCGTGGTAAAGTTATGCCTAAACTGCTATTAAAACACATAAAATGTTATGATACGTGCAATAAGATCATTGAATAAAGAATCCTGATTAAAAAATTTACTCTAAGAAGACGCTTTGAAGGACGAGCCGTGGTTAAAATTACTATTATAAGATCATGTTTTGAACGAAGAACCATGGTTAGTTATTGCATATATGAATGTCCGCAGTTCGAACAAAAAAACGTGATTATATATACGAATACGAATAACTGATTCTTTGAAAAAACATGATAGTTTTTCACATAAATTATTCATTTCATTAGAATCGTGGTGTAATATTTTCTAAAAAAAAGTGGATTTTGATAATATTTCTTAATTTACTATTCACCCAAACAATTTCAACACGATAAAGTTCTCCCATCAAACCAAAAAATAACAACAGCTATTTAAAAAAATTATTAATGAACTCATCAATCTTTTACATAATGTTACAATGAAAAAAAGGAAATTGATATTGACACTCTCTATTTTGATATTGACGTTCCTCATGCTTCGTCAATTTCAGTGATCATTGGGAATACAACGTTATTGCGTATTCATATAATTGAACAATTTTATCTCCTCATGTTTTAATTGAAGCACACTTTCCACCCCATTCGGAGTAAAAATTCTTTTCTTTGGATTCCTAATTGAACCCAATATATGAAGCAGGGAAATATATTTTCTGGTCAAAAGATAAAATTAACAACCTTCCAGCCACAAGAACAGCCCAATACCAAGTTACACAAGACAAAATCAACTCTAAAGCAATGAGCCCGCACACAAAATTGCCACGATGTTAAAAATTTCACATCTGCTGTCATGCCGACGATCCCGGCCACTACCACAATAATCCTTGCATTCTTATACCTACAGTCTTCCAATTCACAACTTTTTTGTTCTTGCGAAAAATCTTTTTTCTTCTTCTTATATATCTTCCACCAAGATTCATGTCGACTAATTTGTGTTGACCATGGTATGTTTGATACGAGGTATAATTCTCGAGGATTTGTACGTAATGAGGTGGGATTGAGATTATGATTGGTAAGGAAGGTGGGATTGTGAATGACGATATGAATTTTGCTCTGTGTTTGTTTTGCGGAGGATTAAAGCATGAGATTGTTAATAACATGTTTTTTTTTAACTGAAAAAAGGATGGGAGGGGGCAACCAGTGTTAGCAACTCTCCCTGGGCGTGACCATAAGGGTCCCCACCCACCAATGGAATGTCCGGTTCGAGCCATAGCTGTCACCGTGGCACCGCTTAGGTACAAGTGGATATAAGTGTGTATCCCCACAATCCTTTGTCACTGATAAGACTCGAAATCGAGTCTCCCCTAGGAATGAGACACCCTACCCACTAGGCTACCACCATCTGTGGTTGTTACTAACATGTTTGTTTTGTCCAGAATGGATTGGACTAAAATTATTGATTTACATTTTTACCCTTATATGCAAGCACCGTTTGATGAGAGAGAGAGAGAGAGGAATGGGGATATTTTTGTCAATGTGTATGTGAGGTGGTGGATTAAAATTATCAATACTATTACTACCTTCCCCATGGATGGCCAATCCCTCCATTTGGAAGGATTAATAATCCCATGAAATTGGGACTCCGATCCAATCCATTCCCCAAACCTTGTTCTGTCAAACATGTCCTCCTCTATTCACATCACATAAAAAACAAAACATGGTACATGATAAAAATATTTAATGCTCTCCCAAAAATAATGGAATGCTATATGTGACTCGCATTGGCACATGTTTATTTCATTTGCTGGCCTCATTGATTTGTTTTCTTGGTTTTTATTGGCGACTTCATCGGCTTGTTGATTGCAATAGATGTACTACTATCTATGACAAACTAGAATTGTTCACACTAAGGCCCCTTTCAGTTACATACGGAAAGTTATGGTTAAAAGATGAGAAATGATGGAAAATCAACTTTCATGAGGAGTATCTTCACTAGAAAACTGGGTGCTCATAATTCGTTTGTGTTATGGGCTAATTAACTTTACTTAGTGCATCCAAATCAGGCACCCTATATTTTACACTAAATTTAATCTCAAAAACACATTTTATACTTTAGCAAGTGATTTTTTTAAAAACTCACAAAAATCAACTCTCTATTTCAACTTTACTGTATTAAATTATTCTTTCTTTCTACTTTTACTTTTCTATTGCAATATCTTTCTAATTTTTTTTATTATTATATTTTAGGCTTATCTTCTTATTTGGTCCCTATAAAATACTTTCCGTTTCATTTTCGTCCTCATAAAATATTGTTTCAATTTTACCCTTAGAGTTTATGATGCACTTCATTGTTACCCTTTCCGTTAATGAGTGGATGGAAAATGGTGAAGTGGATAACAGAGGCTGATGTGGATAACCCAGAAAATGGTGTGGCAATCCACGTCATCGAGTGGGCCCCGCACCCAACTTACATAGCTGGACTTTTCTCTCTTCCCTCAGCTCTCTCCCTCTCTTTCTTCGGAGGAAT